>JABSTT010003472.1:0-28192 GCA_013339685.2 Hyalomma asiaticum | reverse complement strand
TGTACAGAAAGTGTGGCACGGCACTTTTAAGACCCCCAGGTGATCAAAATTTCCATATCCTTCCACCGCGGCGTGTCACATTGTCATATCGTGGTCTTTGCAAGTAAAACCCCAGCACACCTAGCTTTTCCCTGTTGCTCAGAAGTGCAGCGCCATAACGCTAATGTTTTTATACAATATGAGGAATAGGCTGGGTGTTTTTAAGTATATTGAAGAATCATTTCGAGCGTAAATTAAATGGCTACGCTGTATTCGCTGGCGGAACACTATAACGGAAGGAGCTGAATATCTAAAATAGAGTAATCGTTAACTCTAACCACGCGATATCATTTAACATTTATTGCACCAATTAGCCTACTTAAAATCATTTCTATTAGCGCTTCCCTGTGTTACAGTAACTTGTAAAAGTTACTGTTACTTGTATAAGCTACTTGTATAAGTTCGCGACACCACGCGTGACATTTTCGCGAAGTTCTTTCCGAGACTCCTTCGAATTGTCCACTAAAGGATGTGAAAGAGGCGAAGTAAAATACAAGTAAGGCGTTTTAGGCTGTGTTAATCAAATGCAAGAAAGTCATGTGCACATGAGGTGCCCTGAAGTGTTGTAATTAATTATAACGATTACATGCGTGAGCTTCACAGCTGCCAGCACTACCAAACCACTTTATGAAGGGCCGAGGCTTGTGCCTATTAAGCGCAGCATTAAAGATAGGCTTCCTTTACACAAGGTGCAACCGTCTGTCCACTTCAAGGTCATTTTTAGACGCTGCAATTTCGTCAGCGATGACCGAGGGGCGATGTATCAATGATGCTCCGTCCTATCTCGTGGCAACATTTTAACCTCGATTTTATCGATGGAGTTTACATTAACAAAGTCGTAGCAGCATCCGAACACTGAGTAAACAAATACAAAATTCTCCTTTGAAGAACTACCGGTGAAGCGCCAAATGCCCGTGTGGATAGCCCTCGTCCTCTTACTGATGATGTTGGAAGAATGCGAAGATCATCCTAATCCATAAGCACGGTGTTATAAAGGATTTCAAATACTGCAGGCCGATTAGCTTTCGGTTAGTCGTCTGCAAGGTATTTACCAAAGTAATCGCAAACTGAATGGGTTCCACCTTTGATTTCAGTCAAACCTAATGAACAAACGGGGTATCGTAAAGGCGTCTGCATGCTATAAGCACCGGGCAATAACCGCGGAGCGTAGGTCGAGGGAGGAAAAGAACTTTGCCCCTTGAAAGCAGTCTACCGCGTCATCGATCCGCGGCCAGGGGTAGACGTATTTCTGGTGATCTTGTATAGTCGACGGTATATAATCCACGCAAAAGCGTATCGAGCCATCCTTCTTTTTGACTAAGAGAACAGGTGATGCCCTCTGACTGTTGGGCGGAGCAATTAACGACGCCAGGCTTTAGCATTCGCCTACATGCTCGTAAATGACGCTGCTTTCTGTGGACGAGACGCGGTATGGTCGCTGTCGGAGCGGTGAATGATCGTGGGTGTCAATCCGATGACATACAGTCGACGTTCGACCTAGCGAAGTGCTATGGCTGTCAAAGGCAGGCTGAAATTTGTCGAGGAGACAGAGAACGTCGCGGCGTTCCTGCGGGTTTAATGCGCTGTCGATGGCATGACTAAACAAGTCATCAGGCTATGGGGCCGTTACGGGACTACTGGAGATGGCGTTGGCCTCGGACGACTCCATAGGAAGTACAAACGCTGTAGGGGAACTGGTTGTGCAAACGAACGCGAGCCGACCGAGCTCGAAGGGCAAGCAGAGCGGTTGGGTGCGAGGTTTATAATGTGAGCTCCGGTAAGCAAATTCAGTTCGTCAATCAAATGAATGGCTTCCACAAATATTCTATTCCCCGGAGAGCGTTTGTAATCTTTGCTGCCAGCGATATACAATATAGGCTTGGACAAGCCTCACCCTTGCAATGATTCCAATGGCAACCCTTTCTGTATTTATTGACCTTTGGGCGCTTGAAGCATTCGTCAAAGGGCCTTTATTGAAAATCGAGGCTTTGATGCTCTTTTATCGTAGTCTAACGCTGTGAAGCTTGCCTACTAATGCAGATATATTAATGTAATACCACCTAGAAACATGGGAAGTCCCATATTCTTGTCTGCGCGCCGCTGATGCAAGTGAACGGAGAGATCACACCCCGTATTGCCCAACTCAAAGATTGCGAATAAGGTGACGTTTCGTATACGAGAGAAGTGACAGCTCGTCCAGCAAGTTTTCATTGCTCGATCAATCTTTGCATTAGAAAATTTTGCATTAGAAAATGTTCATGGCCTCAAAGTTGTCGAATGTGGCGGCCTCAAAGAACAAAGCCGCAACATTTTATAAAATCTCATATTTTCTGCAAGGACTAGATATCGAGGCTTTCAAACAGAGTCGGCATTGTTAAAAAAATATTCGCTTGTCAGTTAAGCCCCGCGTGGACGCCTTGCCCGAATAGTGCACCTTATTTGTTTAACAAGGCACAGACGCAATTGTCGGGGTTCGACTAATGAAATTTTTAGAAGGTACTGTAGACACTCTTGAAGTGCGCCACAATCATTCGACACGATAGGGGAGATATCTGATATTGAATAGGTGACATACCATCAGTGTATGCATGTAATTATCAATTTCATGCTTTCCTGATTTTCAGCCTATGTTCATGTATATGAACACACTTGCTGCGCACGCACAGGGACTTGGTTTAACGACAGACGCACCAGAGAGGAACATCGCGAAGTTCCCGTACATTGGTGACAGGAAGAGGACTCTGCTTGCTGGTGAGTTCGAGCACCAAGTCGGTCACGGTACAGGACGCCAGGTATTGTGCTGTGCGTCTGGCTTTGTAGCTTGTCAAAATAGAGGATAAGTTGCAACTGCCGCGTTGCTCAGAGTGAGAAGCACACACACACACACGCACACACACACACACCGAGAGAAAGCATGCACAACAGGGATAGCTCTGCGTACGGGCTAATTCATCTGGAAAAGGGAAAAAATTATTGAAATCTCTGTCTGCAGTTTTTCTCATATCCCGCAAGAAGTTAGGCACGCTAACGAAATTTTCGGATGCAGGTCGAAAGGCTGTTTATAAGACTTAATTTTTTTTATGCCTAGGGAAAAAGCGGAGCGAAAGCAAGGTGGCAATTTCTGGATACAACGCAGTTTCGAGCATATACCAGGGGCTACCGCAACATTCAGTGGATTCAATCGTAATAAAAAATGCTCACTCTTAACCCCTAATCAGCACTGTCACCTTGAACATATATAGATATATCCCAGCTTTATTTCAAGAATTCAATGCATTCGCAGAAGTCCCCGGGTGAGAATGTGTATACCCCGTGAGGTTCTGAGTGGATCTCTTCAAGGAGACGCCCTTTCAGTGTCTTCTTAATTTTTTTTTTAAGTCAGGAAATGTCACAGACAGCAAGGTAAGGCAAATATGGTAAGGCAAATATGCGCGGAAATACTGCGATGTGTTTACAATTCAAGAATAGTCTGACGATGAGTCAATATGTAAGCGGGCGCGTTGTCGTCTTGAAGGTAACAATTCCTTGAAGGTGAAAAAGTGGGAATACTAAATTTCCCACTACCACCAACGTGCCTTGTTCGGATGGGATTCGGAAAAACCGAATCCCAACCCACACTTTGCGGGTGTCAGGAGTGACGATCTTTGTACACTTTGTTATCCGCGTTTTTTAATTATATAATTACTGGGTCGAAACGGTAACTTCCGTGACTTTGGAGGCATTCATTAAATATCTCTGCATATATTGAACTTTGTTCTGACTCACGAATTCTTAAATATGAGAAAAGGATCGTATACCTTATTTCTTAATAGCCCGCTATAAATATCTTTTTTTCTAACGTCTATAGAGAAACGGCAATAGGCACAATAAATATGCAAGACTGGATGGGCAGTAGAAAGAATTTAGGTACGGCGCGCACTCACTGCGTTTTTGCGCTTCCATCTATAGCCTTAACTATCAACACAATAGGCCAACAACGAGTTATACAGAGGCAAATTGCCCCATTTATAAAACTGATTTTTCTCCGACGTTGACTCAACAGCAACAATAAGCAATCAAAACTTCATTTATTAAAACATCAAAGAAATCATTCAATAAAGGTGCACAGTCTCGCCGAGCAAAGTGGCGGGCCATAGAAACGAAAACGCTATGCGAAGATCAAAGCACACAGCCGGCCACATTCTTCCGCAGCTGCGAACCGTCACGACACCTCTTTAGGGCACCTAAATTGCAGGTGACGCCGCTGCCGCCCTCGCGGTCGCTGCTATTTTTGAAGCTGCTGCAGCTGACACATTGTCGCTGCTGATGCTGCTGATACCTCCTCTGCTGCTGCTGTTGGCGCTGCAGCGGCTGGCCTCTTGCCGCTGCAGATACTGCTCATGCCTCCTCTGCTGCTGCTGTTGGCGCTGCAGCGGCTTGCCTCTTGCCGCTTGCTAATGCCGACGCTGCTGGCCTAGACGACGCAGGCCACATTGTCACAGCGCTGCTGCGTGCGGTTTCCATGCGTCGAGCAGCCACCGCATCGTTCCCGAGGGTGCAGGGCACACGTGAGGGGTCGAGTCGCAGAAACTGCAGAAAGCACAAGCGAACATCATCATCCTCATACCACCATCGTGTTTCACAGCATCGAAAATACTTAAAGGCACCGCGTCATCAATTGAAAGCTCACCGTAGAATTGTTATGAGCCTTAGGTGTGAGCCAGCCTGGAAACATAAATATTTTACGTAAACTGATTCACTTAGAGCCTGTAGGGAAAGACGCACGGCTATTGGCAAATAAATATACAGGGTGTTTCGTTTACTTATGCCAGAGCTTCAAAAAACTTATGAGCGCGTCATGATTACGCTACCGGCCAAATATTCTTTAATGTCATCTTGACCATCTCAGACCATTTCTTAAAGACGATAGTCTTTCTTGGGCTACCTAAACGCGAAAAACTATCTGCCTGCCTGCCTGCCTGCCTGCCTGCCTGCCTGCCTGCCTGTCTGTCGGTCTGTCACACGATTCAACCTCCCGGACGATTCAAACGGGCCATGTATACCAACCACAATACTAGCCCTGGTGCATGGGGTCATACACGTCAACATGATACAGCGTAAAGGGAACCTCAGGCCTCTTTGATGCAACGTATGTGTACATAACCGTGGACCGCAACATTCATTTAATTAATAAGAGGTATTGGACTGGTTTTGTGTTGTAAATAAGAATCACCGTGTGTGATAAGGAAGCTCGACGTGGTTGTGGACGACGAGGTCGGACTGGCAGACACGATGGCGTGTAGGCTTAACCAGCCCGAGCAGCAAAATCACCTTGAGCTCGCGCCCCACTATAGCATTGGCGATCCGGCTGCGGATGTTTAGTGGGTGCGCTTCTTCACTACATCTTTCCCCCTCCCTGGAGACGGAGCCACTCCGGTGGGCTAAGGCGCCGTGAAAACAAGCGGTTCGTGATATTCTTTCAGGCGATTTATGTGCACAGTCTCGCGGCCGCGACGGCGCATGTCCGTGGTTGGTGTGACTGGCTCGACGACGTAGTTGATGGGAGAAGTTTGCTGCAGGACACGATAAGGGCCATGATACTTCGAGGAAAACTTCGGGGTGACACCTGGAGTAGAAGTAGAGGGCACCCACAGCCAGACGAGAGAGCCGGGTGGAAACTGGCGGTTTGGCAGGCCATCGTCACGGCGAAATTTCTGCAGGGCTTGTTGTTGGGTGGTAAGGGAGCGAGCTAGTCGGCGACATTCTTCAGCATATCGAGCAGCTTCAGAAACCGGTGTGGCCTCGGATGAGTCGGGACGGTAGGGCAGGATAGTGTCGATCGGGGAGGAGGATTCTCGACCATAAAGCAAAAAGAAAGGGGAAAAGCCGGTAGTCGCCTGAGGCGCCGTATTGTGGGCGTACGTTACATACGGAAGATTGACGTCCCAGTCGGTGTGGTTGGAGGCGACGTACATCCAGACCATGTCGCCAAGAGTTCGGTTAAAGCGCTCGGTCAGACCGTTTGTTTGTGGGTGATAGGCGGAGGTGCAGCGGTGAATGATACGGCATTCAGCAAGGAGATTTTCAACAACATCCGCGAGAAAGACACGGCCTCGGTCGCTGAGGAGTTCGCGTGGTGCCCCGTGACGGAGAACGAAGCGGTGGAGAAGGAACGATGCAACGTCACGGGCTGTCGCGGATGGGAGGGCAGCAGTTTCAGCGCACCGCGTTAGGTGGTCGATAGCCAAAATAACCCAGCGATTTCCAGCAGCAGTGTAGGGCAAGGGTCCGTATAGATCCATCTGTCACGGGGCTAGCCAATCAACGTGCCCTCGTGTAGGTTCGTGTGTTTTGAGTTCGTGTGTTCAAAACTCGATGGCTTGACAGTCATCGAGAAAGGATAGACGAGACCGTTTGTGCAGAACAAAACAAACAAACAACACTCGCTGTATTTACAGAAACGGATTAAAGAGAGGAAAGGATAAAGACAAGACGAGGCATAAGAAGTAGAGGAAAACTTAACACAACTATGAATGATAGAGAGAATAATTAACGGTGTGTAAGAGACAGTTCAGAAGAAGAGGCTGTCACCGTTCTGGTGGGCACATGAAAGTAGATGGCGAGGTGGAGACAGCAAACGCACTCGGAGCGGACTTGGATCGAGGTGTCGCTCGCTGGGAAGGTAGCGTCGGGCGAGTCGGGTCAGCAACCTCTCGGCGTTCCTCAGCCGGCGCTGGGACACCGAACCGGAGACGCGGTTATGCCTGGCCAACGCCAGACGATGGAGAGCCGGTGGAATGCCTGGCCAACGCCAGACGATGGGAAGCCGGTAGAAAGCCTGGCCAACGCCAGGTGCTGTACCGCTCGGGTACACGCCCAGGTGGGAGCCTGCAGCGGCCTGGTCACAGGAACTCGGCCGCCACTCCCGCGCCCTGGTCCGCTTCTTCCTGCCACCACGCATCAGCCACGTCTGCTCCGGTTCTTCTCCCCGGTCTCTCCCTGGTCTCCTCCTCGCCCGTTCTCTTGGCGCTTTTTATCACCCATCTTCATCGTGGGCCTTCATCATTGGTGTTCTTGTCTCCGTGTCGTTTTCCGATTGCTCATAGCTGTGCTTGTGGCCTTCTCGCATTGGTGCAGCTGTTCATTATTTTATTCTTCTTTAGCGCTCGTGCCAACGTCGTCTTCTTCTTGCTTTCATTTTTTATGGCGCGCACTTTGTAACACGGCGCGTACTTTGAAATACGTGCACTCATCACAATAAGCCCCCCTTTCATCAAGTTTTTTTTTCATAAAAAAAAAACTGCTGCTAAGTGCGCGTATTTTAGTTCACCACACAGTTCACAAAATAGATCCAATGTCCATACACAATCAAAACCATATAGTTCCAGTGTTCATATACATTCACACACTACAAGCACAGGAGCACAAAAAATCCACAAACCACTCTGAACAAGCACAGCGACACAATTACATTATTGCACCACATTTCCACGAATGACAAGTGCCTCTTCCAGAAGGTCATGACATTTTTTTTTTTTTACGCTTTGGTGAGAACCAGCAGTGCACCGATGTTTCCGCCACTTCTTAAGTAGTGAAACATCTCAACACAACCGTTACATATTTCCGCATGTCCAGAAGAACTGTTATTTATATCCGAGTGTCGAAAGCCAGGACGAGCTACCGGATATCTACAAGGCGCTTATGTTATGGCGTCCCACACAAGTCGGATCGCCCCTTTCAGCCGCCTAGAGCCAAGCCTAAGAGACACTCGGCAGTGCTTACTGCCAGACGCCCATCTGCATGACCGTCTGAACACACTCGAACGCCATACGACTTTGCAAAGTCCAGACCAGCAAAGACAGCACTCGAAAGAATCATCTTGTCGCCAGGCGCAGCGAGTTAGTGGCCTTCGAATCATTCTTCGATGATTATCAACGCTTTCTTTCAGCCGATGCACCGGCAATGCCTCAGACGCCTCTGGCAAGATGCATGCTGAGCCACATGACGTCGTGCTAAACACTGTAGACTCTATGCTAGTATCCTGCACGTCTAGCATGCTACGACTTTCGACCCGAGTTTCTTTCACTTTAGCTGTCGATTCTACAGCCTTAACTCTCCCACTTGGAACATCGCGCTCTCTGTGAGACACGTCAGCACCTCCACTCTCTTCAGAAGCTAACCTCTCCTGAGGAGTCTTATCCGTATGGTCTTCGAGGACCATGGTGTTACGTCTTACCGCAGCTAACGGAACACCTAAAGAATCTGTGGCCACTGCCCTATATTCCTCGACAGGGAATTCACTGTCCTCACTAGGACAAACAAACAAAGCTTCATCACCAGCCCTTTCCTGAGGGACTATGTCCTCATCACCTGTATTTAGCCTCCCAGAGGCCCCAACCTGTGACTCAACTTTCATGGAACTTCCCCGTTCCAAGCTCGCAAAGCTGGCATCTGCTTCATCGAGCTCACCTGAACTCTTGTCAGACGCTCCTCTCACTTCTACATTACTCTCTGGCTGAGCTCCTGGCTCCCGAGAATGCTCATGGTGAAATCCACTGCCACCTCCAACGACCGAGTTTGATTTTTCCCTTAGGAAAGCACTGCCCGCATCGCATCCCTCTGCCGCTGGCTCATTGGTGCTCAGGCACGGTGTTCTACTACACTGCTTCTTTACGATCCGCGTCTTTTCCACCTCTGCGAGTTTGAGCTTTAACTGAAGTGTCTTTAATTTCATTTCTTCGAGCTCTCTTTCTTCCTCCTCCATCTCCCTTTCAAACTCTAACTGCTCCTTCTCTTCTTGTAGCCGCGCAGCCTCTCGTGCATCAACCCATGCCGTAAATTCCTCACCTTCCAAACCTATTCGCCGTGCCAACTCTTCAAAAACTTGGCGGGATTCTGATGCGCTCATTTTGTTTTTTTCCGTGAAAACCAATAAAGTGCATAAACGGTCTCGTCCTGTCGCCGCGGACGCCAATTTGTCACGGGGCTAGCCAATTAACGTGCCCTCGTGTAGGTTCGTGTGTACAATAGTCGATGGCTTGACAGTCATCGAGGAAGGATAGACGAGACCGTTTGTGCAAAACACAGCAAACAACACTCGCTGTATTTACAGACATGAAAAAGAGAGGAAAGGATAAAGACTAGACGAGGCATGAAAAGGACAGGAAAAGTTAACAAGACTTTGAATGTGAGATAAAATAGCTAGCGGTGCGTACGAATAGTTCAAAAGGCAAGACTGTCACCGTTCTGGGGGGCACATGAGTGTAGATGGCGAGGTGGAGACAGCAGACGCACTTGGAGCGGACTTGGATCGAGGTGTCGCTCGGAGGGAGGGTAGCGTCGGGCGAGTCGAGGTCAGCAACCTCTCGGCGTTCCTCAGTCGACGCTCAGACCACGAGCCGGGGCCGCAGTTGTGCCTGGCCAACGCCAGACGATGGAAAGCCGTTGGAGTGCCTGGCCAACGCCAGACGATGAGAAGCCGGTGGAGTGCCTGGCCAACAGGCGATGGGAAGCTGGTAGAAAGCCTGGCCAACGCCAGGTGCTGTACCGCTCGGGTACACGCCCAGGTGGAAGCCTGCAGCGGCCTGGTCACAGGAACTCGGCCGCCACTCCCGCGCCCTGGTCCGCTTCTTCCTGCCACCACGCCTCAGCCACGTCTGCTCCGGTTCTTCTCCCCGGTCTCTCCCTGGTCTCCCCCTCACCCGTTCTCTTGGCGCTTTTTATCACCCATCTTCATCGTGGGCCTTCATCATTGGTGTTCTTGTCTCCGTGTAGTTTTCCGATTGCTCAGAGCTGCACTTGTGGCCTTCTCGCATTGGTGCAGCTTTTATTCATTGCTTTATCTTTTGCGCTCGTGCCAACGTCGTCTTCATCTTGCTTTCATTTCTTTTATGGCGCGCACTTTGAAACACGGCCCGCACCTTGAAATTCGTGCACTCATCACACCATCCCAATGCGGTCGAATGGGCGTGATGGGCACGGCAAAGGCTGCATTGGAGCAGAAGAGCGGCAAGGACGAGGCTTGCGGCGCTGGCACTCTGTGCAAGATTGAATGTACTTTTGCACAAAGGTGTACATGCCGCGCCAATAAAACCTAAGGCGCAGTCTGGCGTAGGTTTTAAACAGACCAGCGTGTGCGCACTGAGGATCAGAATGGAAAGCGGCGCATATAGTTGCGCGGAGCTGTCTCGGTATGACCAGCAGCCATTTGCGGCCATCTGACTGGTAATTGCGGCGATAAAGGATTCCATCCCTAATGGCGAAATGGGAAGCTTGGCGGCATAGAGCTCGGGATGGCGGGCTGGCTGATGGTTCAGACAGGTAACGGATCAAAGAGTCAGTCCAAGGATCCTTGCGCTGCTCCAAAGACATGTCGATGGAAGGTGATGGCGAAAATGAGTCATCAGTGGCGGAGACACTGGCAATGTCGGTGTCGACTGGCGAACGAGAAAGAGCGTCGGCATCGGCGTGCTTCTTTCCTGATCGGTAGACAACACGGATGTCGTACTCCTGGAGTCGCAAGGCCCATCGGGCGAGACGACCAGCCGGATCTTTGAGAGTCGACAACCAGCAAAGGGCGTGGTGGTCAGTAACGACATCGAAAGGCCGGCCGTGCAGGTATGGACGAAATTTCGTACTTGCCCAAATGATCGCTAGACATTCCTTCTCGGTGACTGAGTAATTCGCTTCAACATATTCTTCGTATCCGGGCTTTCGCTGCGCGAGGACAGCACCGAGACCGACACCACTGGCATCCGTGTGGACTTCTGTGGCAGCGGCAGGCTCAAAATGGCGCAGTATCGGAGGCCTCGTGAGGAGTTGCCGTAGCGTCACAAAGGCACGATCGCAAGCCGGGGACCACGCAGAAAGGCTGGCGTCTCCCCGAAGGAGCTCTGTGAGTGGGGCCATAATCGAAGCGAAATTTCGAACGAAGCGGCGGAAGTAGGAGCAGAGGCCAATGAAACTGCGCAAGTCTCTTAGATTTCTTGGCCTTGGGAATTCTTGCACAGCCCGCAGCTTTGAAACATCCGGAAGGATGCCGTCCTTCGACACGACGTGCCCGAGAATGGTTAGCTTTCGTGCACCAAAGTAACATTTCTTTAAGTTTAGCTGTAGGCCAGCGGCGGTGAGGCAGCGTAAAACCTGCTCCAGGCGATGAAGGTGAGTGGGAAAATCAGGTGCTAGAAATGGTGTCGAAGAGAAGCTACGGTTTCTCGAGCGAGTGGGTAATGGCGAATTGCTCACCTTCCCGTTCCCCTCTCCTGCCCTTTCTCGGCCGCTAGCCTTCGTACGTGCTCGCCTCCGCGGAGAGACAGTCGTGCACTCATCACCTTCACCTGTTATCTCTAAGAATCACCTCCGTGTTAAGAAAGGGTAGTGTCCATTCCGGAGCTCCTCAGATTGCGCCGTGCCGCCGGCACGGCCCAACAGATGACGCGACAGCGTGGCGAACGCGGCAAATTTGAACTGAATTCGGCAAATCTTGCATTGCATCATTTAGGAGAGCACTGAGAGTGGAGGTGAAGAGCGTGTGGAACGGGAGGTGGGAGAAAAAATGGTGTTACGGTATCATAGGCGGCAGAAGGCTACCGTCTTTCGACGTCATTTGCCGCGCAGCAAGCTGATATGCGGGCTTTTTTTTAAGTGATCTCCTGTGCTTAAATGATCATATTTAACTGCTCAACTTTTAAATTGTTCCTTTAGACGCAAGATGTCCATTGTAGAAGTCCTAAACCGCCTGATGGGTCTTAAACCGCCTAATTTTGCGCTAATGGGTGTAAAAGTTTTAATTTTTGGGGCTTCTGAGAAAACCTAAACCCGTCGGCAGCTTGCACTATATAGTGGTGCAAAGATGCTCTAAGAGTGGAGCTTGTGTCCGACATTTTTCTCTCTGCTTTAAGAAGGCAAAGTAAGTCACGTGGTATGTCATTCAATTAGCTGTTACACGGTTCTGGCGGGAACATGTCACGTGACTAGCTGTAACGTCAAGTTGCGTGATTCGGGGCACATGTCTACTGTTCAAATTCGCATGGCGGGCAAGGTCCGGTTTCGACGTCCCCCTCCTGTTCTTTCGCTCGTCACCCTCACGTCATTCCCTCTCTCAATCACCTCCAGTTCTCACCGCTTGCAATGCTATACTGATGCCTGCAGCCTACACTACGCTTCACACCACGCAGCTCCTCCTCAGCCTCACTTCTCTTTCCCACTGCCATGTGCTGTGCAGTGAAACGCATCCACCTCTATGTAGCAGTGGACTGAGGGAATGAGCGCAAGAGAAGAAAGTGCGTTCGAAAATGCCGTGCATTTCATGTGTAGAAGAAAGGCACGCGCACATATTTTCCATATTTTACATATTTCATTATCATTATTCATGTCCAGACCAGCAGATTACGGTCACCATAAAGGGATCCGCTCTTAAGAGCGCGCTATTTGAAAAACCACCACTTGAGTAGGTGATTGCGAGCAGATGACATATGGTTGGGCGCATGATCGATGCTTCGTTCGTAGCGCGTTTGAAGGTGATATTATCACTGCACGCAGGCATAACGTCAAGTGGTATGCTGTCTCAAATTTTGTGCCCGTCTAGAAGGCTGAAAAAATTAAAACCATTGGTACTATTACAAGAAATTAGGTTATGTGCAACACCAGATAACAAGATAACAAGCTTTACCACTAGTCCATCGGACATTTAACGTTAAAATCAACTGTTTAAAGGCTTTTTAATTATTAATTATATTAATTCACCCGAGGATCTTTTAAAATTGGTTTCAGATGGCCAAGACCGCAGTAAACAAACTTAAAGTGGTCGCATTCCCGAAATGCAATGAGGTTTAATCAAAGGAGTGGTGCAAATTAACTGAAATACCCCTTACGTGGCTCTCCGTGTTACCAATAATTCCGGGTAGAATTACTGCGTTTTCTCTGCTTTACATTCATTAACTGCAGCTCCGATGCCGCTGTTTGGCTGCTGATATTACTACGACCTACAGCTCTACCTAGCCACTAATGAGCCCTTTTTCGTTTTGTTTCGTAGTGTTTCCTCTCTCAATGTACTCAAGAATTTCGGAAGCACTCACACTCGCAACAAATGGTTTCTTGGCTGCCCGCTCGCGAGAAAAATCTTGAAGTGCTAAGAGCTGCAGCCGGCAATGGCGAGACACTGAATGTCATCGAAGACGTTCTAAAGTTCCGCTTGACTCATGGCACGATATATCAAGCTTTACTCCTTTTTTAGTGACACGTGAGAAAGCAGCCGGCCTACCTGCGACGTTGCAAGCCTTCACAGTGGCGCAGTCGTTCGTGGTGGAGCCCAAAGTGCGGTGGAAGTTGGCGATGCCAGGACGCCGAGAACCAGTGGAACGCGCGCATGTCTTGTTTGCAGCAAGCATGGCAGCAAGGCGCAGTGGAAAGGTCGACGCGGTTGCGGATGACAGAGAGTTCCCCGAGATGGCGTCATGCAGCCGCTTTGGTTGGATGACGTGGTGAGGCCTGCCGCTGCCCTTGCGACGTTCAGACAGGGGAGCGATCTCGATGGCAGGTGGCGGCTTCGGTGCGCTGTCCACTCCGTGGCGGACCGGAGGACAGCATCTGAAGTCGCATAGCCGATGACGCCTTCGACAGCGTCGTCTGTTGATTCCTGAAGGCGTGAAGGAGTTAGGCATGGTTGTAAGAAAGCTTGTCTGATGCGCGCGGTGGCGTCTCGTGCGACATCGAACGAAGAAGAAGAAGGTGATGATGATGATCCTTCATATATGGGGCGTACGAATAATGGTGCTTCTTTGTCTTTTACTCGCACGTAATTCTCTTTTGCCCACGGGAGGCGCTGGTCTTGAGCGAATACGAAGAACGTATCCATCGCTTCGTTCACTTCGTTTCTTTAATCACATTGTCAGCGTCTCTCATAATCAGAGCTGGTTTTGGGACGTTAAACCCCACAAATCAATTAATCACGGGTGGTGTTGCGACTAGATATGTTCATTTTTTGTAGCGTTAGCTACACTGGCCTAGCCAAGCCCGTTTCGCGCGGCATCATCAAGAGCCGTGCTGCGCATGCGCAAGGATCAGTGATGTCACACAGCTTGCGCACCGCAGCCACCGGAGCCGGCACCTCTCGCGCACTCGCCGCCGCCGCCCCGGTCTGCGCATTCGAGAGGAGTGACGTCGTAGCCGTGGTAGACGCACTGGCGCCGGCGCGCGCTCGCTGTGCAGTCGCCGTCTGACGCTGCGCTGGAGCCGCTGCGCTTCTGACTGGCGTTTGCCAGTGTGGTATAGCCATGTAGAAGGAGAGCGCAAATGCTGCTCAACAGCGCAGAAGAGCGGAGAAGCTTGACTCATCGGATCCCGAAGCAGTTGCCTGGCAATTAGCGGTTGAGCGTAGGAGGAACGAACAGAAGAAGGCTAAACGTGCTGCGGAAACACTGGAGCAAAGGGACGAACGTTTAGCAAAGCGGCGTCGCCAGGAGGCTGAGCGACGTGCCCGACCACCCCTGAAGCAACAACAAAAATCAGCTGAACCTTTGCTAACGCTACGTATATCCTGGCATAGCCGAGCTAAGCCACTGCAACATTTTTTTTATTGATCTTTCTTGTTCTTTTTTCTTTATCTTGTCTATTAACATTTATTTTCCGAACCAATGCAACGTCCTGTTCATGACCGATCCCCTTGACAAGTAGTGCTAATGTTCTCAGGAACCGACCAACTGTCCATTCTCCCCTCTCCTCCGAGAGTTAAAAACCCATCACCAACGCAGACCTGCGTTAATGATGGTGATTACTTAGTGCCGACGGCACCCTCCTGTTTTTGAATGCTCAGGCTCGATCACCCAATCTGGCGCTTGGCGGTATTTGTAATATTCCGCCTCCCAAGAATGAGATAAGCAACTTTGTTGATCAAGGCCTCCCTGGGTCCCCGCAATACCCCACATGGCTACACGTTTATCAGTTCTTGGACTTTCATGACGTGCGCGGCCCGGTCTGTGGCGACCTCTTGCCTGACCGCGTCCGTCGAGCGTAGCAGCTTCTCCCATTCCTCCCAGGTGCTCAACTTAATGAGCAAACCGACAATGAAGCCTAGGAAAGTTGTTTCTAACAAATAAAGAACGAGCCCTTGACCCCTTCCCTTTCGTTATCCCAGGTGCTCAGTAGCTCCTGGCCCCGTTGGGAGAGTGCGCGGTCGTCCGAGGAGTGTGCGGGTAAGGGCAGCGTGGGAATGGTTGAGTTGGGTGCAGGATGAGGCGTATGATATCCTACTGGGTGGATGCGGGAGAGCGAGTGGGGATGGAAGGGTGTAGGTCTGGACTCTGGAGGCGGCGCCATAATATTTGGTGATAATTGTCAAGGCATGGTGGGGTGGGAGATATAGCTGTGGTTCGGCGCGATAAGCCTGCATCAGCTCACTGAAGGTGTTACTTTTGTTATTCTCCTCCTGCTCATTCCTCTGCCAATGCAACGGTTGATTGCGGCCTACAAGGGAATCGAAGGGGGTCTCCTTCACCTGCTGGCACCTTTAAGATACAACAGCTGCGAAATCATGCCGATAAAGGTACGTTTAATGCGACACCGCCTCCTCTAAGAACTTATTTCACCGAGTTTTTCACGCTTCTCTCACGCAAAAATAATCTTGCAGTCCAATTGGGAACAAACAAAAAAATTTCTCTCCCTTTAACATCCATGAGGATGCCGTCGGGATGTCGGTCCCGGTTTTCTTTCAATCAGTCCCCCGATGTACACCCGTCCTCTCATGCCGATCGCTCGTCACCTGTCCTCATCTTCCTTTTTTCCTCGTCGTCAGGCGCCGGCGAGTCATAAAGACGCACCACGGCACGTCACCATGTTACTGCCCCCTCGAAATCGAAACTGAAAGCGGGTTTTTGAGGTAGCCGCAATTGACATATATTCATTGCGTTCCGTGGCACAACGATACCCCTCTTAGAGTTCTCGACAACAGTGCTTCTACTTAGAGTATAACAATACGAAAATGTCTAAAATTATTCCCATTACTACACTAAAGGAGCCCTGACATTAAAGTGACGCACGTCGCTTTTATTGTACGTTTGCTTGATAATGATGAGCGTAGTACCAATGAAAGTTTCGAAGTCCAAGTCTATTATATTCCAATTTGTACCTGAAATCGATTTCCGCGCCGACTGCAGCGTCGTACATTAAGAGTTTCCTTGAGCGAATGTGACAATGCTGTGCTGGCTACGCTATCGCTTTTGTTTGGCCTGGAACTCTCGGTAGTGTATCACACATGCTTACAATGTACCGAGTATAAAGAATTTTGATACGAAAACGTGTTTTATGCTAAGCTAAAGCTACTAAAAGGCTGAAGTTCGTGCATTAAATTTTCATTTTTCCTTTAACTAGCGCAAGAAGAGCTGTGCAGTCCACGTCGTTGCTGTGGCAGGAAAGCCGCAGTGGCCAGCACGGTTCCGGTACAGCAAGATGCATGCGGTGTTTCGATTACAAGCAGCGTGACATGCCTCTGGGTGAGCGAAATGCGAAAAGGATGCCGATATTTGGCATCTGGTTTTATTCTGAAATTATAATTTCAATAACTTCTGTTCCCCCGCATCGATCTCGAAAATTCTTTTTGCGTTTACCTTGGCATAGTACAAAGAACACGTTTCCATGAGAAACTCTGCGAGCAAAATTAGGTTTCGGGGCCAATTTCAAGGAGTAAAGGGAAGAAAGCAATGGACAAATTCCTCTTCTTCATAGTCGACCTCAAGACCAGCGCCTCCCGTGGGCACAAATAATTACGTGCGAGTAAAAGACAAAGAAGCACCGTTCTTCATTCGATGTCATACCAGACGGCGCCCGAGATCATACAAGGTGTCTTACAATCATGCTTAACTCCTTCACGCTTTCGGGAATCAACAGACGACGCTTTCCAAGGAGTCATCGGCGATGCGAGTTCAGCTGTTTTCCGGTTCGCCTTGGAGCTGACGGCACCCCGAAGCCGCCACATACCATCGAGCTCGCTCCCCAGTCTCAACATCGCAAGGGCAGCGGCAGGCCTGACCACGTCTTCCAACGAAAGTGGCAGTATGAAGCCATCTCGGCGCGCTCTCTGGCCCCAGCAACTGTTTCGGCCCTTCCGCAGCGCCTTGTTGGAGACAAGAGATGCATGCCTATCATGGGGGCTCAGCGTCCTGGCATCGCCAACTTCCACCGCTCTTTGGGCTCTGCTGCGAACGACTGCGCCACTGCGAAAGCTCGCAACGTTGTAAGGTAGGCCGGCTGCTTTCTCATGTATCCCTAATCAAGGGAGTAAATCTTGATGTATCGTGCGATGCACCAAGAGAAATTTTAGAATGCCATCGATGACCTTCCGTGTGTCGCCAAAGCTGCCTTCAGCTCACAGCCCTTGAGGTAATTTCTTGCGAGTGAAAACGCAAGACCCCATTGTTGTAAGTGTGAGTCGGAAGTTCTTGATATTGAGAAAGGAAGCGGTGCTGAACTGAACGGAATATGATTTATTAGTCGCTACTTACGGCTGTATAGATCGTAGTGAAATCAGCTGTCGAACAGGGTGCTTCTGCGACGCTGTCAGTGGAGGTAGAGTGAACGTAGCGGGCGCATCGCAACTCTCCGCGCAATTATTGCTCACCTAAACAGATCATCATGCAGAGTGTAGTAACTTATCGCGCTAGATCTAACCTATTGCGCTGGTGCTTTAAATAATCAACTTGCATGATTGCTAGAAAGTAACCAAGCTAATATCGTATGTCGTCGTCTTAATCACGTGAGACCATGTTTAAAAGGACCTCAGGTAATCAATGTATTTCTTACCTAACATTACCTCTAACACGAGAAATGTTCGTTGGAGTATTCGTGAAGCCTAACTGATGTGCATATAACGTATTTTTGTAGTAATAGGTGCAGCGGTTAATTTTTTTTGCCGCCTATATAAGAAAGTGCTTGATATTTGCAAAAATACCATAGACATTTTCACAGGAGGCATGGAGCGCCGCCATATTGGGCTGTGCACAGCAGTAAAAAGGCTCGAGTTGTCTATTTCGTTCCGTTTGCCTTCGCATATGTGCGCTGTTTGATAATGAAAGCCTTTCAACTCACCAAATTTGCTACTACAAACCCTCGGCAGTGCTTTTTTTACAGGTTCACGCATATTTAGCACAGCCCAGCGGGTTTTATGGCGGCGCCCAGGGAGCCTTCTCTGAACAGGCTCTTGTGCGCAGTGACAACAGCACACCCAAACGCGGTACGAACGAACCACCGATGATGCCCGAAGACCGTATGCATAAACACCTTTTAAAAGCGAGAGTTGTCGCTGTAGCCCTTGTCATTTCGTCTTGCTATGCTTTCTGTATACGGCCTGTTCGCGTACATCAGTGGCCGCCGGAGCTTATCGCGGAGGCTACGGTTTGCATGAATCATTCGTTGGTGTCATGTTTCAGGGCGCTAACGTATCTGCAAGTAACCGCCTTTTCACGTGGTCCATTAAGTGCGTAGTGCTTAGGGGCTGCCTCGTGGACGACCGTCGCCTCCTTCTGTCGCGTGCTCCGGCTTCATGCGGATACCCGCGACGCCCAAGAGGGGGCGCCATCGCCTCGCTGAGCGCGTGATTTCTCCTCCGACCGCATTTATCCGGTGCCCTTCAGTCTCTGAGGTTTCACAGCAGTGGAGGAGTTTAGCTGTGCTCTCTCTCACACACCGGCGTTTGGCAGCGATCGCTCCCTTCTACTGTGCTCCCCTAGCGCTGATTGCTCTCGGTGTGTGCGGCGGCAGTTTTGCACACACTCGTTGCGCCCAAACAACTAACAAAAATACTGAAATCTCGCGCGCGTGCTCGGAAGCCTGAAAAAAAAACGCTGTACCCATGACCATGAAATTATGTTATGTAAAAACTATAAGGTGCTTTAGGACTTCACAGTTGAGTATCTTGCGTTTGAAGCAATGGTTTAAAGAAACGGTGAATTAACAATCTGTGAGATTATATTACAGGAGATCACTCGAAAAAATTTAAGGAGATTGTCAAGACGACATTGAGCAAAATTGTAATTTGGTTGCATCTTCGCAACGCGCCCATGGATTATTTAAAGCACTGGCGCAAGTTAACCGAGACGCATCCTGTGTATTAACCTTTAATCGTGCGTGTTTTCAGTCATGCCTGGCTGAAAACTTGCCGGTAACATTTTCGCTTTCAGTGAGCCTGCACACGCCTAAAGCTCGTAACCATCCTTCGACGAGCTTTCAGTTCACAACGCAATGCCTTCAAATTGCTCCCCCTTCCCGTATCGTTTCAAACACCTTGATGATGAAGATGAAGGCGATGATGATGCTGATGTTCGCTTCTGCTTTTCACGCTTCCAGTGGCTCGACCTCTCGCGTGCACGCCGCACATTCGGCAAAGATGCCGTCGGTGGCTGCTCGACGCGTGAGCATCGCACCCAGCAGCGCCGTAAAGACCGTCGCCTGCGTAGTCAAGGCGAGCAGCGGCTAGACACCCATAGCAACGGCGTCGGCAGCATCAGCAGCGGCAGAAGGCCCACAGCTGCACCATCAATAGCAGCAGAAGCAGCAACAACAACAGCGGCATCAGCGGCAGTTTATCCGCGCTGATGAGGTCTCCTAACCTTCGGCGGAGTTGCCGACGCTGTACCTGCAATTTTGCACAATGTTTTCTTTCGTATGCGCCATTACTTTGCGCCGCGCGGATTTGCACGTTTCTTTATTGATTTCTCTTAAGCCGTTAATAAATGAAGTTTTGATTGTTGTTTGCTGTTGTTGCTCCTGCGTAGAAGAAATATCAGCATTACAAACGGGGCATATGACAGCTGTATTGATAAGAACCTCAGCATGCAGTAAGGACAACTACATTGATCTTACTTTATTACGATTTTCGGGCGTCTCCTTGACGGTTGCTGATCAGACTCTCAAGCTGGTGTGACCACCTTGGAGTAATGAGAGACCCTGGTGCACTCTACGGACACGGTCATGTTAGACAGAATTCAAAACGTACAAAAAAGATATTGGCAGATCCCACGTGCAGTGGGAATCAAGGAAATGCGAAGCACGCGTAAGGAACGTAAAATGGATTTGCATTGTTGTCTCGCTATACCGAGTTTGGTACATATGAAGTTAACGAAACGGCCGCAAGAGCACCAAGACTGTGGCATGTAAACCGCGCCGCTCATACACGCATGTCATGATTCTAACGTTATGACTGGTCATTTACGTTCGTCATGCAGTCGTGTTGTGCCATAGCAATTTTGGTATACATCCCTTTAAGGAAACGAGTGGCATGTTGATCATGCCGCTAATGACATGCATGTCACGATTTTCATGTTATGAGCTGTCATTTATGATCGTCATGCAGTCGTGTTGTGCCAAACCAATTTTCGTATAGGCTCCGCGCAGTCGAGTTTTCCATGTGCGACATTAGCGCCAGAACGCACTGCCTGGCGGAGAGAAGAAGCAAAATTGGGCAGACTGTGACAGGAAAATACGCGAACGCGATGCACGTCTCCAACTCTATAGCATCAGCGACCGCCCGTCCCACCTTCTTTCGTTTTATTTCGTTTGAGACGCGCGCTCCAAACCTGTGGCAAACTGTTCCAAAGGGCGACGCCGCGAGCGTTCGTGTGGTTCGCAGCACGCCGGGAAAGCAGCGAAGAAACGCGCGCGTCGCTGTCGCCTCGGTTTCCACCGTGCGCGCGCGTCTCATAGGTGCGACCCAAGCAGCCAATGTCTGCGATACTGAGCCGTCCGACGAGAGCTACGTAGCGCCTTCTGGTCAGTAGACAGAGCCCACACATCCCATTAACGAAACGGCAGTATAGCGACAGGACCATGGCATGTAAATCATGCCGGTCATGACACGCGTGTCATGATTATAATGTTACGACCTGTCACTTGCGTTCGTCATGCTGTCGTGTTGTGCCATAGCAATTTTGGTATACGTCCCATTAACGAAACGCCTGGCATGTAAATCATGCCGCCCATGACATGCATGTTATGCTTTTCATGTTATGACCTGTCCTTTATGTTCGTCATGAAGTCATATTGTTGCATACCAATCTTCCTACACATCCCACTAACGAAACGGCCAAGAGAGCACCAAAATAGAGGAATCGTTAACTCTAACAACGCGATATCATTTAACATTTACTGCACCAATTAACCTACATAAAATCATTTGTATTAGCGTTTCCCTGTGTTACGGTACCTTGTAAAAGTTACTATTAATTGTATAAGCTACTTGTATACGTTCGCGACAGCACGCGTGACATTTTCGCGAAGTTCTTTCCGAGACTCCTTCGAATTGTCCACTAAAGGATGTGAAAGAGGCGAAGTAAAATACAAGTAAGGCGTTTTAGGCTGTGTTAATCAAATGCAAGAAAGTCATGTGCACATGGAGTGCCCTTCTCAAGTGGTGTAATTAATTATAACGATTACGTGCGTGAGCTTCACAGCTGCCAGCACTACCAAACCACTTTATGAAGGGCCGACGGCTCGTGCCTATTAAGAGCAGCATTAAAGATAGGCTTCCTTTACACAAGGTACAACCGCCTGTCCACTTCAAGGTCATTTTTAGACGCTGCAATTTCGTCAGCGATGACCGAGGGGCGATGTATCAATGATGCTCCGTCCTATCTCGTGGCAACATTTTAACCTCGATTTTATCGTTGGAGTTTACATTAACAAAGTCGTAGCAGCATCAGAACACTGAGTAAACAAATACAAAATTCTCCTTTGAAGAACTACCGGTGAAGCGCCAAGTGCCCGTGTGGACAGCCCTCGTCCTCTTTCTGATTATGTTGCAAGAATGCGAAGATCATCCTAATCCATAAGAACGGTGTTATGAAGGATTTCAAATACTACAGGCCGATTAGCTTTCGGTCAGTCGTCTGCAAGGTATTTACCAAAGTAATCGCAAACTGAATTGGTTCCACCAAACTGAATTGGTTCCACCGGGCAATAACCGCGGAGCGTAGGTCGAGGGAGGAAAAGAACTTTGCTCCTTGAATGCAGTCTACCGCGTCATCGATCCGCGGCCAGGGGTATACGTATTTCTGGTGATCTTGTATAGTCGACGGTAATCCACGCAAAAGCGTATCGAGCCATCCTTCTTTTTGACTAAGACAACTGGTGATGCCCACGGACTGTTGGACGGAGCAATTAACGACGCCACGCTTTAGCATCTCGCCTACATGCTCGTAAATGACGCTGCTTTCTGTGGACGAGACGCGGTATGGTCGCTGTCGGAGCGGTGAATGATCGTGGGTGTCAATCCGATGACATACAGTCGACGTTCGACCTAGCGAAGTGCTATGGCTGTCATAGGCAGGCTGAAATTTGTCGAGGAGACAGAGAACGTCGCGGCGTTCCTGCGGGTTTAATGCGGTGTCGATGGCATGACTAAACAAGTCATCAGGCTATGGGGCCGTTACGGGACTACAGGAGATGGCGTTGGCCTCGGACGACTCCTCAGGAAGTACAAACGCTTAAGGGGAACTGGTTGTGCAAACGAACGCGAGCCGACCGAGCTCGAAGGGCAAGCAGAGCGGTTGGGTGCGAGGTTTATAATGTGAGCTCCGGTAAGCAAATTCACTTCGTCAATCAAATGAATGGCTTCCACAAATATTCTATTCCCCGGAGAGCGTTTGTAACCTTTGCTGCCAGCGATATACAATATAGGCTTGGTCAAGCCTCACTCTTGCAGAGATTCCAATGGCTACCCTTACTGTATTTATTGACCTTTGGGCGCTTGAAGCATTTGGCAAAGGGCCTTTATTGAAACTCGAGGCTTTGATGCTCTTTTATCGCAGTCTAACGCCGTGAAGCTTCTCTACTAATGCAGATATATTAAAGTAATACCTCCTAGAAACATGGGAAGTCCCATATTCTTGTCTGCGCGCCGCTGATGCAAGTGAACGGAGAGATCACACCCCGTATTGCCCAACTCAAAGATTGCGAATAAGGTGACGTTTCGTATACGAGAGAAGTGACAGCTCGTCCAGCAAGTTTTCATTGCTCAATCAATCTTTGCATTAGAAAATTTTTCATTAGAAAATGTTAATGGCCTCAAAGTTGTCGAATGTGGCGGCCTCAAAGAACAAAGCCGCAACATTTTATAAAATCTCATATTTTCTGCAAGGACTAGATATCGAGGCTTTCAAACAGGGTCGGCATTGTTAAAAAAATATTCGCTCTTCAGTTAAGCCCCGCGTGGACGCCTTGCCCGAATAGTGCACTTTATTTGTTTAACAAGGCACAGACGCAATTGTCGGGGTTCGACTAATGAAATTTTTAGAAGGTACTGTAGACACTCTTGAAGTGCGCCACAATCATTCGACACGATAGGGGAGATATCTGATATTGAATAGATGACATGTCATCAGTGTATTCTTGTAATTATCAATTTCATGCTTTCCTGATTTTCAGCCTATGTTCATGTATATGAACACACTTGCTGCGCACGCACAGGGACCTGGTTTAACGACGGACGCATCAGAGAGGAACATCGCGAAGTTCCCGTACATTGGTGACAGGAAGAGGACTCTGCTTGCTGGTGAGTTCGAGCACCAAGTCGGTCATGGTACAGGACGCCAGGGATTGTGCTGTGCGTTTGGCTTTGTATCTTGCCAAAATGGAAGATAAGTTGCAACTGCCGCGTTGCTCAGAGTGAGAAGCACACACACACACACACACACACACACACACACACACCGAGAGAAAGCATGCACAACAGGGATAGCTCTGCGTGCGGGCTAATTCATCTGGAAAAGGGGAAAAAATTATTGAAATCTCTGTCTGCAGTTTTTCTCATATCCCGCAAGAAGTTAGGCACGCTAACGAAATTTGCGGATGCAGGTCGAAAGGCTGCTGATAAGACTTAATTTTTTTTATGCCTAGGGAAAAAGCGAAGCGAAAGCAGGGCGGAAATTTCTGGATACAACGCTGTTTCGAGCATTTACCAGGGGCTACCGCAACATTCAGTGGATTCAATCGTAATAAAAAATGCTCACTCTTAACCCATAATCAGCACTGTCACCTTGAACATATACAGATATATCCCAGCTTTATTTCAACAATTCAACGCATTCGCAGAAGTCCCCAGGTGAGAATGTGTATACTCCGTGAGGTTCTGAGTGGATCTCTTCAAGGAGACGCCCTTTCAGTGTCTTCTTAATATTTTTTAAGTCAGGAAATGTCACAGACAGCAAGGTAAGGCAAATGTGGTAAGGCAAATATGCGCGGAAATACTGCGATGTGTTTACAATTCAAGAATAGTCTGACGATGAGTCAATATGTAAGTGGGCGCGTTGTCGTCTTGAAGGTCACAATTCCTTGAAGGTGAAAAAGTGACAATACTAAATTTCCCATTACCACGAACGTGCCTTGTTCGGAATGGCGCACTAGATTTGGTAACTGCCACTGCTACGACTGTTGCTTTGATTTCAGTGTCGTAGCATGAACCTATGCTTCATTCCCGATTTCTACATTGAAGAGGAATCCGGAAGTCTATGAAATGCGGCCTCAATATCGTACAAAGGCATACGTGGCGAATGTGTTAGCCTTCGCTGGACAGTTGACACATGTTTCGCGGAAATGCACCTCCTAGGCATACGAGCGTCAAAATTTACTTAAATACGTCGTATTATTGTCCTACAATATTACAGGCGTCATTTATATTTGACCCGCAAATTTACAAGGACAGCCTTGCGAACTCATGCTATCGTTTCCGCACTTGTGCTCGTTCAGTGGCGAACGGGACCTTTATAGTCGTCAGTGCACTTTCGACCGTGTTTTCACCATTTATGCCACGAAAGCGTGTTGTAGGCTCACTGCTTGGGCTTTACAGACCTCCAGCAGCACACGTTGAGTTTCTGGTAGTGTCGCCCTTCGACGGTACCAATGGAACGCCGCATACCGTCACTGCCATGAGTCCTGGTGCAGGAGCAGTGTGACGTCAGTAGACGGAAACAATGGAACGCAACATACCGTCAGTTCCATAAGCCCTGGTGTAGGACCAGTACGACAGTTGACGGAAACAATGGAAACCCGCATTATACCTTCGGTGGCAACCGTCGTAAACGCGCTCGGATTGGTGCAATCGAGGCCACCTAGTGGGAAAGGGATAATAAAGACAGACCTCAACTGGACTAAGTTCGCACACCTTGGTGTGCCGAGAGAAACCTGCTCACGCGAATCCTGTCATGTAAAATGTAAATACTTCTATAAAGTTTTCTTTAATCCAATCGACTTGGCTGCACTCAGACACGAGGTCCAAGCGGCCACGCAACCGCATTCCCAATAGCGATGGAAGCGGTGGCATACTAACGTCCCCGTACCCGACTCGCAACTTCGCAACAGCGTGCATGTCGCATCGGACAATAGTCCCGCCACGGTGGTCTGGTAGCTATGGTAGTCGGCTACTGATCCGAAGGTCCCGGGATCGATTCCCGGCCGCGGCTACTGCATTTCGACGTAGCCGAAATGTTGAGGCCTGTGTACTTTGCGTTGTCTGCAGCACGTTAAAGAACCCCAGGTGGTCTTAATTTCCGGAACCATCCGGTACGGCGTCTCTCATCATCATATAGGGGTTTTCGGGCGTAAAACCCCCCAAAAGATCTATCGGATCGGTCGATAAGAAACGCGCCTAATCAGGAAGAATTTCCTCTCCAAGGCTATACTTCGCAAAATAGCTCTTCATATTAGCTTCACACCTGTCAGCACGCCGATAATCAAAGAATACTTCTCATTTTTAGACAATGTACCCCACTTTGCAGTTCTTTAACGGCATTTAAACTCGCTGTGTACTGCAAACACGCCTTTTTGTTGAGATACATTGCATTATAAATGACAGATACAAAATTCGACGATGCTAGAGCTGTATGAGTTCCAAAACTTTGACTGCAAAGGGATTTTCAATATTAATTATAATACTAATGCGAACCAAATCAACTACTTTCCGAATGTTTATCGGATGTTTCGAACACTTCCAAGTTAAACTATAAAAAAGTACTAGAACAACATCACCCCCCAAAAGAAAATATACTGCAAGTACACTTGTACTAGTACGAAGTTGGCCCTAGGGAAAAAACTCTTAACCTAAAGCAATATTCCAAGAGGAAACCAAGCAGTAAAACAGACGTCACATTGGTACACATGCTTCCGCTGGCCGCTTACGTATCGACACGACTGCAGTTCGACGTATTTATATTTTAGACTACGAAGCTGGCTCGACACGCTATTACAATCATGACTAAATATGCGACAGTCGCGGAACAAGAGGCAATAGCATTGCGAATTTAATGTGACTCTAAGATGGCTATTAGACCCTTTACCAAAGTCTATGGGACCAAAAAGGCCCAGTTGATCGGCGAGATGGACAGCCAAGAGATCGAAATACGCTAGTTTCCTGCACGCATGGGGTCTGTCGATCCACCTCGGACGAATTAAAAAGAGATGGCTAACACAGCTGCTCCAGGACATACTATCCGTGCACTACTCGACCGGGACCACAATATTATGCAGGAGCAGAACAGAGACCAATTACTTACGTACGATGACGTCGCGAAGCCTTACTGCATGAGCAGAAGGCAATTCCCAGTGCCACACCCTATAGCTCAATAGAGCTGAAGCAGTGACTCTGAGATTGTTGAATATAAAAATTTACCGGAGTCCAAACTTTATTGGCAAGATATATCCAGAAAGAGATTACTCTGTACCATACACTTTGGCAGTGTCCTGTGACTAAGGAAAGAGACCGGTGGCGACGAGTCCTCCAGGGTGAAATTGTCTTATAGATCAAGTACAGGCCGTCCAGAAGGCCCACGATACGGCAATAAAGTTAAACCTTACTGTCCCGACATGGGAGCTGCCTGCACCCTATTGTACCGTCAATCCGGTACAAGAGAGCGCGGTTATAACTTCATATTTGCTTAGGTTCATATATAACCATAAGAAGATAGGGTTATAAATAACTGTAACCTGATTTTGTGCATATGGGTGTTTGTGTTGCTTATAGCATGTAGTTCTTTTAAGTCGTTCTTCGGAAGTTCTCTATTTTTCTCCCTGTATCGTTTTCGGCGCGCACCCTATTCAAGGCTTAATGAAGAGCTCGCGATAACGCATAAATATACGAGTAGTCTTTTCAGCGTCATACTGCCGCGCAGTCCTACCACACGGCTGCCGCACCAGGGTCCACATGCGTTTTAAGCAAAATCTTCAAAGAAACGAAAGGTCGTACGTACAAGAGTTCGTTTTAGTTTTCGCAGCGCCACTTGCGTTGTTGGCTTCGCTGCAATACAGCGTAGGCAATTGGGTGCGGTATACTAAAACTGGTATGGGGCCAAGATCTGTTACACTACTCCGCACATTTTTTTCCTACAAATATTATACGTGTTAAAAACATGTAGTTCATTGACATGGATTTATCAGCTGGATAGATAGAGCAGCCATTTTGCCTAAAATGCCGTGTTCTCGTAGCAATTATGCAGGAGCATTCATGTGACGTCATAATTCATGGAAGTTTCAATGCTTTAGAGGATTTCTTTTTTTGATTCCGCAAGCTCTTAGAGGAGTAATTCTCAGACATGTAGCCTCAGACCTTCGTCTGCTCCCAGCTGGCTTCAGATGACCAAAGAAAAATAAATATGAGGAGCTCTTCTCCTATCTTACGTGGAAATGGTAGTAAGCATGCCTTTTACTTACTTTCTTTTCATCTTCTGTCTCTCTATGTGCTCTTTTTTCTTTCCTGCTGTCTTTCTTTCCCTCTTTGTTGCGTTAACTTTCTTTCTTCCTGTCGTTCATACTTCCTTTTCTTTCTTTATTTAATTATTTCTTTTGAAGGAAATGCAAAGCATTCACATGGCTCAGATATGTTGACACCTGCTTCGTTTTCAGAGCGTGCGCTGAAGAACGCCCACGTATGTTACGGGTGCAGCTTGAATACTCGTTGATTTGGTTGATTTGTGGGGTTTAACGTCCCAAAACCAGCTCTGATTATGAGAGACGCCGTAGTGGAGGTCTCCGGAAATTTTGACCACCTGGGGTTCTTTAACGTGCACTGACATCGCACAGCACACGGGCCTCAACATTTCGCCTCCATGGAAATGCATGCTGATAACTTTAGTGAAAAGAACGCCAACGCCAGACTTTGCGGCATAACAAGCTTCGCTTGGATATATAAGTTAGGTGAATT
>JABSTT010003471.1:0-31168 GCA_013339685.2 Hyalomma asiaticum | reverse complement strand
AGAGATGGAAAGGTGAGAACAGCCGTAGTGGGGGACTCCGGAAATTTTGACGAACCCGGGGCTCTTAACATGCACTGACAATTCCCAGTACACGGGCCTCTGGCATTTCCGCTCCATCGAAAGTGCGACCGCCGCTCCCTGGATCGAACCCGCATTTCTTGGGTGGCAGCCAAGCACCGTAACCCCTACACCACCGCGGCGGCAAAGGACAGCCTTTTCTTTAAACATATGCAGCACTGACACTATGGTTTTGCAGGTCCAGGCGAGCTGCAGAAATGATCTTGGTTTTTCCCTCGATGTCCCGGTGTAGCCGGTTTGGTTGCACTTAACCACTTGGTGTCCCGCATGGGCAGTAAGCTGACGCCGTCGTTGTAGGAAGGAGCATTCCGGGTGATTACATTCACCGTCGTTGCGACATATTCACGGCGTTATCAAGCATGACGCCATTGTCCCATGCGCAAGCTCACAACCTGCAACGCAACAAAACAGCCCTGCCAGTATTAGGGGCGAAGCACCTTAGGGCCGAGCCTTGTTCGCCGTCCCTAGTCGTCGCCGTGTGTGGGTGTGGGCCGATCCCGGAGGATGTGCACTCAGACAGGTCGTCTACTGCTGTCGTGAGAGCGAACGGCGCGCGCTGATTATGGAAGCGCTCTTTCTGCGATGATGATGATGATGATGATGATGATGATGATGATGATGATGATTGTGGTTTGGTTAGGCGAGGACGCTAATTTCTGCAACCCACGTAGGGAGCACGGCTAAGCGTCCGTGGGTGTGAGGGAAAGGGAGTGAAAGAGATAGAGAGGAAGGCCGTAGTGGAGGGCTCCGGAAATTTGGACTACCTGGGGTTCTTTAACGTGCACTGACCTTGCACAGCACACGGGCCTCTGGCATTTTCTGCGATGAACGCTTTACCAGCTCGCAAGGAACGAGAACGTGCCCTCGCCCGCGAGAGACACAGTTGCTGCATGCAGCGTCTGCTAGCCAGTTTCTTGATTGAAAAATAAAAAACAAAACGACTTCTCACGCGGCACAACCGTTCACCGGCCACCCCATATAGATAGGCACTGGATCTTGACCTGAAATGCAGTGCCGGTGGGAGAATTCTCTTGTGCGTAGTTGGACCATACGGATTCGCAGCGTGCTCATTAAGTAAATGTAATCCGGAACTCGGCACGATCTACGACCATGGGAGCGCAGGAACCTCATAAAAACCAGGAGCATAAATTACAACGCGTGTGTAAACTAACACACGCGTTGTAACTCATTTATATGCACAAGTGGGCAATTTCACGGGTGATTCACGGTAACACCGAACAATCCCCAGCGCTTCGTCCACTCGTCATGGTTCACTTCGTGGAGATGCGTGAATTTTTTCCATCCTCCAAAGCCTCGCTTCCGTTCATCACACGCATTTTGGCCCGGACGTGTGCGCGTTTACTTTACCAGTGCGCAGCCTGTCTTCTATGCTGCCCATACGACAGTGTGAGGATATACTGCGCCACTACCAACGCTACGTGACTGCAGACGGGTTAATCATCCTGTAAGGCTGGAACACGAAACTACTATGACTCGAAAGACCTCCAGGACTCAAACCCATAGTTGTGCCCCGCCACGGTGTTCTAGTGGCTAAGGAACTCGGCTGCTGATCCCAGGGTCGCGAGATCGATTCCCGGCTGCGGCGGCTGCATTTCGATGGAGGCGAAATGTTGAGGCCCGTGTGCTGTGCGATGTCAGTGCACTTTAAAGAACGCTCAGGTGGTCGAAATTTCCGGAGCCCTCCACTACGGCGTCTCTCATAATCGGAACTGGTTTTGGGACGTAAAACCCCACAAAACAACAACCCATAGTTGTCGATGGATTAATGTGGAATAAAATGCGTTCAGCTGCTGCTAGGCAGATGAAATAATTTAAAGTGTGAGTACATGATAACTGTACTGTTTGAGGAGTTAGCGGGCATTAAATGGGACGTTATAGGGCTCAGTGAGGTTAGGAGGACGGGTGAAGCCTTTACACTGCTGAAAAATGGACACATCCTATGTTATCGTGGCCTAGAAGACAAAAGAGAACTAGGAGTGGGATTTCTGGTCAACAAAACCATTGCCGGCAACATAGTAGAATACTATAGCATTAACAAGAGGGTAGCAGGTCTTGTAATTAAGCTTAATAAGAGGTACAAATTGAAGGTGGTACAGGGCTATGCACCTACATCCAGCCATGACGACCAGCTAGTTGAACGCTTCTATGAAGATGTGGAATCAGCAATGGCTAAAGTAAAGATGCAGTGCACTATTGTGACGGGAGACTTCAATGCTAAGGTAGGCAAGAGGCAGGCTGGAGACAAGGCAGTCGAGAACTACGGCGTGGGTTGCAGGACTAACAGAGCGAGCGGTTGCGCGTCTGTCTGGTGCCCGTGCTTCATTCGACACCCAGACGCACGCCGCAACCTGTTTATGAAACGCCAGCGCGTCTGAGTCTCATGGTTCGCGTGATTCAGGATGGCGCGGGGTTGTCACCTCCCTGTACAGAGTAGCGCGCATCTAGGCATCTTGATTGCAAATATATTTTCGCGCTATAGTGGTGATAATAATGGTGATTATTATTGTTTGTTCAGAAAAGGACATCTCGCTCTTTGGGCGAGGAAACAAGCGATTTCTTGATTGATTGTTGACTACAGTGTACTATAGCCGTTATGCACGTCCATGCATGGTACTATACACGAGAAGTCCACAAGGTTAGAAAAAAAAGTGAAAGGAGAAACTTGCTGTGCTAGTCATCAGTTGTCGTCTCGTTTTCCACAAGATATTCGAAGTTCCATAAATTACGAAAGAGAACAACAAAGCAGATATGTTAACATTTCATGTCGTTTACCGCTGCATCACCATAAAATATATTTTTCAAAATTTTATATTGCAACTGCCAAATCTGCTATAGTGTGCCTACATTTTTCATCAATGCTAATGATCCGTTGAACAACTCCTTGCGGCAAACCCTGTTGTTCCTTGTTGTCGCACATTACTGCCTCTTTGTGACATCAATGCTGATGTTGATTGTCAAGAATTGTCAAGAAAAACGCGTTCTTGACGTTTAAACGCTTTATTTAGTGTATTTCGGTATAAACACCTAATTACACTTAGTTGAACATTTAAGTCACGAATGTCTTCTCGACCACTCTCGTTCGGTCGACTGACCCTCGTTTGTAGCTTCCCTAGATCGAACCACAACACCACCAAACACTTTAGTTTTATTAGGCAAAGACCATGCCTACAAGGCCGCGTACTAATAGAGCGAGGGCCTACTGTGTAACACACACTGGGCTACTGATCGGCGGCGTCAGCAACAACCAGATCTTTATATGCAAACGGTCACCTGACCCAAGCCCTCATTCGGAACTCTCAGGTGTTAAACGAAGCACAAGCACACCATTAACAAAACCCAACCAACTAAAAGCGACTCCGGACGCTAGCTATCGACCTTCGGTTGGTTTCTCTAGAGTACTGTCCGCATGACGCGCGCCGAAAGTATGTCCTGCGCTGATCAAATCCCTGTATATTTCAACATGGTGTGCGCATTACAGAAGGAGCTGTCTCGCTCAGTCAAACACTTCCGCCATCAGCGACACTATAGACGCATATAACGAATGTGAACTTCACTGCGCACCGTGGACTCTACAACTCTTCCAGACGAGGCGGCGCGTCTGGCCCAACAGGTCACTTTGGAGCCAGCATATCCCCACCGACCAAGACGCCCCTGCAATTTCCAAGCTCTAATGGCTAATTTTCCCCCGACAACGAGATAGGTAATTTGGCGGCGTCACAAGGCACCTCGGTGCCACTCGATCCCAAGTAAACAAAGCTGCGGCTTGCTGCAAAAGGACATTGGCAGCAGATGAGGGCAGAAGGCAAAAGACGCCCGTATACTTAGCTTTTGGTGGACTTTAGACATCCCAGCTGGACAAAATTACATCGAACCCACCACTACTGAGCGTACCTCACGATCATAGCCTCTTTTGGCACGTAGAAACCGATCAGTTATTGAGCTTTGATTTCTGGTACCTACGTGTTGTCGACGCCAGACAGTCACATTGTGCGCATGATGAGGCACTTGAGGCGTTTCCCTGAAAGACCTCACTGATTGATGTACTCTACTAATCTCATTTATCACGATATGTTACGACCTTAGTGAATGAAGTTTAGGCGCGCGAGTGACACAATATGCGACGATTGATTTACGAGAGCAGTTTAAAAGCTTGCATTGAGGTACGGGTGCAACTAATTCTGGAAATTTAGGAGCCCATGTCCTGCTCTGAATACGAAAACGAGTGCAAATATAAAACACAAGATTCGTGATCACGCATTTCAGCTACACTGAAGAAATAATGAAAGCGGAAGGCAAGACATAACGCGGAAACTCATTTACTCCGCAACGCCGTGAGCATCATTGTTCGTACTTTTGATTAAATCACGCCCGAGATATTCAGCCCCTTGTCGAACCGGCCGATAAACTTCTGCCGCTGTCGTCCAAGGTGCGGCAGCGTCCTGCAGACTATGCCGGAGGTGTGACGGCACGTGGCAGGACGACGATCGCTGCTGTCCCGCGCATACCCGTCCAAGGTGTCTTCTGCAGAACAACTTCTCGAACGGGTCACGCAGCACGCAGACAAACCCGGTGCGTCATCCGGAGGCACGCCAGGACCCCACAGTCCCATCTGGCAGCGGTAGCGGCAGGCAGTGCGCTGTGTTGGCGAGATCCGCCAGCTGCTCGTCCGAGGTCGCTTCCCGCTCGATCTTCTTGTGGAGGGCTGGTAACATTGAAGCGATCGAACCGTTCTCAAGAACAGTAGCAGTTCCTGTCTGAGACGCTATGGTGATCAGAAGGGAGTGCTGGTCTTGGCAGGAGTAGAATGAGCGCTCCACTGGAGGCTGAGGGACGGCATCCCCAGTCAAGGTCGCCAGATGACTAGGTAGACCCCGAAGGTGGAACTGGGGTGGGCATCGTCGAACATCACTGGAAGCAGGTCTAAGTTGCCCGGCCATCCTTTCAGGCAGCCAGGGTTCGTCTTCCACCTCCTGTGCGATGAGGCAGGACAGGGTCTCTTCTGCAATGGGCGTCGTCCTTGGCTTCGAGGTGCTCGATTTGGAACGAGGGCTCGCCCAGCTCGCTTTTGGCAGTCCTCGAGTGCACGCGGTACGTGTTCTCGTGCACATCAATCGAGAAAGAAAGAAAAAAAAGTAATAAATAAGCTGCGCGAGTTCTTGATGACGGCGATGACGATGGTAATTGACAAGGCAATAACAGAAACCAAGGTATGGCCATTGCTCCTATTTTTTTTTTTTCATAGAGGGTTCATGCATGTAACAACAGCGACCCAGGTCGGGAATACAACAGAAACCACGACGCTGAGCAGACGAACAGCTGCAGCTATTCCCCAATAAGTGCCATGAATCGTGTGGTGCTATACTCACAATAAGAAAGAACGAGGATTACACGTTCGATAATTCTTAAGATTTCAGATATGCTTTATTCCACCACATCAACACATTTGTTCCGACAGCGTACAGTCTATGGTTTGCGCTGCAACCATCCGACAACATGCATGGATATCACAGTTGTGAAGAATACGTGGAGTCGTTTATTTATTTATTTATTTATTTATTTATTTATTTATTTATTATTTATTTATTTATTTATTTATTTATTATTTATTTATTTATTTATTATTTATTTATTTATTATTTATTTATTTATTTATTTATTATTTATTTATTTATTTATTTATTTATTATTTATTTATTTATTTATTTATTTATTTATTTATTTATTTATTATTTATTTATTTATTATTTATTTATTTATTTATTATTTATTTATTTATTTATTTATTTATTTATTTATTTATTTATTTATTTATTATTTATTTATTTATTATTTATTTATTTATTTATTATTTATTTATTTATTATTTATTTATTTATTTATTTATTATTTATTTATTTATTTATTATTTATTTATTTATTATTTATTTATTTATTTATTATTTATTTATTTATTTATTTATTATTTATTTATTTATTTATTTATTTATTTATTATTTATTTATTTATTATTTATTTATTTATTTATTATTTACCTGCGGTCGACCCGCGGCCGCGTATGGTTAGGCGCGAGCTGTACGCTAGCTTTTATAAACGCGAAGTATGAGGCGATGTGTTGTGATACGTCTATAAGCAAGTGGCGGAACACTCTGACTGGCTACCGCTGCAGGTGGTGTGATCGGAGGCGGTGTACGCCCAGCCGGCACGGCAGACTACGTGTTCGGTGGGAACGTGTTATTTAGGTTTATTTAGTTAATTCCGGCACTTAGGTGATTTGGGTGATTAGGCTGTGCCGGTTATGCTGCAAGGCGATACACGGTTGCCCAGTTGCGATAACATCGCGTAACTAGGTCTTTCTCATCCAAATGCTGCCGCCAGACTCAGTTTTGCCACTTAAGTAGTGGACTCAGGTCATGTGCGCAAGACAAGTGTAAAGAGCGCGCGCTTATTTATTTATTTATTTATTTATTATTTATTTATTTATTTATTATTTATTTATTTATTTATTTATTTATTTATTATTTATTTATTTATTTATTTATTTATTTATTTATTTATTTATTTATTTATTTATTTATTTATTATTTATTTATTTATTATTTATTTATTTATTTATTATTTATTTATTTATTTATTTATTTATTTATTTATTTATTTATTTATTTATTTATTTATTTATTATTTATTTATTTATTATTTATTTATTTATTTATTTATTTATTTATTATTTATTTATTTATTTATTATTTATTTATTTATTTATTTATTTATTATTTATTTATTTATTATTTATTTATTTATTTATTTATTATTTATTTATTTATTTATTATTTATTTATTTATTATTTATTTATTTATTTATTTATTATTTATTTATTTATTATTTATTTATTTATTTATTTATTTATTATTTATTTATTTATTATTTATTTATTTATTTATTTATTTATTTATTTATTATTTATTTATTTATTATTTATTTATTTATTTATTTATTTATTATTTATTTATTTATTATTTATTTATTTATTATTTATTTATTTATTTATTTATTTATTTATTTATTTATTTATTTATTTATTTATTTATTTATTTATTTATTTATTTATTATTTATTTATTTATTTATTTATTTATTTATTTATTTATTTATTTATTATTTATTTATTTATTATTTATTTATTTATTTATTTATTTATTATTTATTTATTTATTTATTTATTTATTTATTTATTTATTATTTATTTATTTATTTATTATTTATTTATTTATTTATTTATTTATTTATTTATTTATTATTTATTTATTTATTTATTATTTATTTATTTATTTATTTATTTATTATTTATTTATTTATTATTTATTTATTTATTTATTTATTTATTTATTTATTTATTATTTATTTATTTATTTATTTATTTATTATTTATTTATTTATTATTTATTTATTTATTTATTATTTATTTATTTATTTATTTATTTATTTATTTATTATTTATTTATTTATTATTTATTTATTTATTATTTATTTATTTATTTATTTATTTATTTATTATTTATTTATTTATTTATTTATTTATTATTTATTTATTTATTTATTTATTATTTATTTATTTATTTATTTATTATTTATTTATTTATTTATTTATTTATTTATTATTTATTTATTTATTATTTATTTATTTATTTATTTATTTATTTATTTATTATTTATTTATTTATTATTTATTTATTTATTTATTTATTTATTTATTTATTATTTATTTATTTATTTATTTATTTATTATTTATTTATTTATTTATTTATTTATTTATTTATTTATTTATTTATTATTTATTTATTTATTTATTTATTTATTTATTTATTTATTATTTATTTATTTATTTATTTATTTATTTATTATTATTTATTTATTGTACCCTCAGGGCCAGAAGGCATTACAGAGGGGAGTGGGGATACATAAAGAATACAATAAACAGCAAATCATAAAGGAACAAAAAGTACAAAGTGGCTGGCGAAAACTCACAACAAGACAAAAAAGGAAAAATGCAGTGGGAATACACGAGAACAATTTTGATAAGAGAAAAAGAAATTATACAAAGAGTAACAAGTATAAATATATTCACAAGATAGCAATTGTTTTACGAAACATATTAATATCGACTATGTCAGCAACGTCATGGGAAAGGGCATTCCAACTGACACAAGTTCTGGGTACGAATGAGTCATGAAAACATTTAGTGTGACAAGATGGAATCCCAACTTTATTGCGGTGATCAATGCGGGCTGATATGTACGAGGGCCTTGTGAGTAATTTGTTTTTCAGATAGCTGTTGTAGTAAATTTTATGAAAAAGACATAATGAAGCTACAGACCTGCGATGAGAGAGAGAAGGGAGGGACAAACTTAATTTCATGGCGGTTACGCTACTTGTTCGGTGATAGTTAGAGAGTATGAAACGACAGGCACGGTTTTGAACAGCTTCCAAGTCTGAAATGAGTGAATCAATGCCAGGGCTCCAGACTGATGCAGAGTACTCTAATTTCGAGCGAACCAGTGTTTTGTAAAGCAGTAATTTAATAGAACTGGATGATTTAGAAAAGTTCCTGCGAAGATACCCAAGCATGCGATTGGCGTTATTTATGATATGATCGATGTGAGTTTTCCAGGACAGGTTAGAAGAAATGTGAACACCGAGGTACTTATAAGAGAACACAGTTTCAAGAGTAACATTGTTAATGTGGTAAGTAGGAGGTTCAATGGAATTACGAGAAATGCGCATGTGCTTGCACTTATTAATGTTTAGTTTCATACTCCAAGTGTTGCACCAATCGAGAACCTTGTTAATGTCGGACTGAAGGCAAGAGACATCGTTATTGTCGTTAATTTCGCGGTAAATAACACAATCATCAGCAAAAAGATTTATTGAAGATGAAATGTTAGTCGGTAAGTCATTTATGTAGATGAGAAAGAGGAGGGGCCCGAGAACGGACCCCTGGGGCACGCCAGAACGGACAGGTAAGGGATGTGAATCAATGTTATTGGCTGTTACGAATTGAGAACGGTTTGAAAGAAAGCAGATCAGCCATGCAAGTACATTAGGGTCAATGTTAAGATTACGTAATTTAAGAAATAGCAGCCCATGTGAGACTTTGTCGAACGCTTTTGAAAAGTCTAAATATATGCAGTCTACCTGAGATCCGTGATCGAGGATGCAGTGAAGGTCATGTGTGAAACAAATGAGCTGGGTTTCGCATGAAAATGACTTACGGAATCCGTGCTGGGCTGTGCTGAAGAAGTTATTAGATTCTAAAAAAGAGACGAGATGAGAGTATATGACGTGCTCCATGATTTTACACGGTATACTGGTGAGGGAAATGGGTCGAAAGTTGTCAGGGCAATGTTTATTTCCAGACTTGTGCAGAGGAATGACCCTCCCAACTTTCCAATCACTGGGAATACAACCTCTTTCAAGCGATTGTTCAAACAATTTGGTAAGTATTATGGAACAGTACGACTTGGCATTAATCAAAAATTTGGAGTTAATGTTGTCAACGCCACAGGAGGAGGAAAGTTTAAGATTTTCTATAATGCTCTGAATGCCCGGTGCGTCAAAAACAATTGGGTCCATGCGAGGAGCGTCGAAAACAGGGTAGTCGCTGTTATCACAAGAAACATCGTTAGAAAAAGCCGCCGCAAAGACATTGTTGAGAACAGAAGCACATTCGTTTGATGGGAATGAAACTCCATCAGGGGTTGTAAGTAGCAATGAGGTGGTGTCCTTCTTATTTATGACGTTCCAGAATTGTTTAGGATTGTTAATCAGCATAGCAGGCAAAGTTTGGTTGAGGAATGTATCCTTGGCGTTTTTAACGCAGCTTTGTACTCAGCAGCCGCGAGAAGGTAGGATTCCCAGCGCACCTTAGAATTCAACACCTTTGCCGAGCGAAACAAACGTTTCTTCTTATTTGACAGTCTTTTCAAAAATTTATTAAACCAAGGCGATTCTCTGTCACACCTCAGAGACTTAAGCGGCACAAAAACGTTAGTAAGACGTTCAATGGTGTCCTTAAACAATTCCCAATTAGCGTCGACAGAACGTAGTGAAAAATCCGGCAAGTATTCATCCAGAAAAAGACCTAGTTCACGGTTAATCGCATTGAAGTCTGCCCGTTTATAGTTCCTAATGTGTTTTATCTGATTAACGTGTCTACATACTGGAATCTCAACATCAAAATGGAGCAAGGAATGATCACTGAGGCCAGGTAGATGCATGACTGAAGAAATAAGATGCGGTACGTTAGTTAGAACGAGATCTAAAATACTGGATGTAGTTGAAGTAGTTCGAGTAGGTTCAGAGACAAGCTGTGACAGGTTGAAATCCAAACAGGTCGTTAAAAACTTGTTACATTCAGTCGAGAAGGGGCTAAGATAAGGCGTTGCACTATTCCACACAATAGTGGGGTAGTTGAAGTCCCCAGCTAAAAGGATAGGAATGTTGGGAAAGCGTACAGTGATCATGTTAAGCGCGTCATGCAATTCGTCAGCGAAAGTTGAACACGAAGATGGGGGACGGTAACATATGCCCAAAATCATCTTAAAACGCACACAAAGTTCAACCCAGACTAGTTCCAGGTTACTTGGACAATGAATTGGCGATGCAACAAAATCTTCCGCAACAGCTATTAAAACACCTCCCCCATATCTTTGGCCTCTATCAAAGCGAAATACGTTAAACCTCTTTTTGCAGTTAAACAGTTCCATATTCATTACCTTGGAAGAAAGCCACGTTTCGGTTAGTAAAACAACATCGGCATCACAGGAATCAATTGCAGAATCAAGTTCATCTCGCTTTGGTAATATACTTCTTATATTGGTGAAAAGAAAAGAAACAGAGTTTGCTGTAGCAGGCACTGAACCACTGCCCCTCGCGCATCCCTATGACGCAGTGCGTGGTGGAACGGTGACATCGCGGGTTAACTGCTGATTGTGAACTTGCGCACAAGCGGAGCGATCAGCGTGCACAGTATGTGACGAGTCACAGATATTAGGGTAATCGTTATCATGGAGTAGTGCCTGTCCCCGAAAACTATTTTCCATAAAAACGCGGTCATGAGCAGCGCTGTAGCTATAACGCTGACCGTTAATGTACAGTTTGTTGTACCTAAGCTTGTGATGTGAGCCCTGATTCTTTGCAAATTGAAGCAGCTTTTTCCTGGCTTGACGCGTTTCCAAAGAAAAATCTTCCCTTACGGAGATACCTCTGTCTTTGAGCTTCACTGACTGAGATAGAATTAGTTGCTTCGTTTTAAATGAACGGAATTTCACAATAACAGGACGGCATTTTGCTTCTGTGAATGCACCGATCCTATGAGCCCGCTCAAGCGCATCCTTCGTAAGTTCTGGGGTAAAGCAGCTAGAAATCATGTTTAACAGCTTTTCCTCTGTCGCCTCCCATGTTTCCGATAAACTGTCATGTACACCGAAAAACAATAAATTGTCACGACGTTGCCGGTCTTCCAGCTGAGATTGACCAAGTCGCAATTTGTCATTTTCATGGGCTAGGTTATCCGCAAGTTTACGCAAGGCCAACAGATCTTGCTGGGCAGAGTCTGTGGTAGGCGGGTTAGTTTCAACTGCGGAGAGCCTTGCATCAATATCAGATATGTTGTTCTTCATGGTTTCCTGGGCTTCCTTTAATTCGGCAATAGACGTAATTAAACGTGACTGCTCGGATTCCATTCTAGCTGTGCGTGAGTTAACGCTCTGCAACAGGGTTAACATGTCATTAAGCTTCTTCTGTAGTGCATCATCGCTTGCATTGTCTTTGGACCGTGTAACAACGCCAGAAGCACCATTAGAAGGGCCAGGGTTTAGCTCTATGTCTCCTGATTGCAAAAGCAGCTGACCACACACATCAATTGATTGCACAAGCAAACCAAGTAGCACTCGTGGGCATGGGAACAGCAGAAGACAAGCATTGCTAGATTTCTTAGCAAACAACGAAGTGTCATTACTGACCTGCATGAACAAACGCATGCTGTGAAGCAACCGAAGCACGAAGCTGTTCACACTCCCAATGGAAGGCGCGGGCCGTTGGTGGCCGTTTAAATCCAGAGGAAACGGTGATGTCGTAGTCGATGAACTGAACTTGTGCGATGGAGCCATGGTCCAGGAGGGTTGCCAAGGCAAGTCATTTCCTGCGTAGTCTCCATGGCGGCAGCAGTCTGTAGGCGAACACGGGGCGATAACGGCTGGATCGTTCGACGCCACGCAGATTTGAAGGCATCCGCTATCTGCATGAACAAACTCATTCTGTGAAGCAACCGAAGCACGAAGCTGTTCACACACCCACTGGAAGGCGCGGGCCGTTGGTGTCCGTTTAAATCCAGAGGAAACGGTGATGTCGTAGTCGATGAACTGAACTTGTGCGATGGAGCCATGGTCCAGGAGGGTTGCCAAGGCAAGTCATTTCCTGCGTAGTCCCCATGGCGGCAGCAGTCTGTAGGCGAACACGGGGCGATAACGGCTGGATCGTTCGACGCCACGCAGATTTGAAGGCATCCCGCTATCTGCATGAACAAACTCATTCTGTGAAGCAACCGAAGCACGAAGCTGTTCACACGCCCAGATTGACTCCTGACCAGCTTCGCTGGCCCTTCATTTTTTCGACAGGACATGCACTTGTCATTTCTTTATTGTTGGTTGTGACCTAAATGACAGCCACATCTTGTAATTCATGTCATGGCAAATCAGTCATATTATACGCACATTCGTACACAGTCACAGCAACATGGCATATGCCAAATGACCAATGGCACAAGTACAAAAGACGGTGCCCATGGTAAATAGGGTGCCTCAATACGCGCTTCTCTGTACAGCGTGGTGGCAACCATTGGCTGATGCAACGCCATTTTGAATCTCAGCGAGCGGTTGCGCGTCTGTTTAGTGCCCGTGCTTAGTTCAACACCCATACGCACGCCGCAACAGGTTTATGAACAGCAGCGCAGGTGAGTCTCAGGGTTCGTGTGATTCAGTATGGCGGGGGATTGTCACCTCCCTGTACAAAGTAAGCGCGTATCGAGGCGCTCTCATGGAAAATATATTGTCACGCGCTATAGTGATGATAATAATAGTGACGATAATTATTATTTGTTCAGAAAAGGCCATCTCGCTCTTTGGGCGAGGAAACAAGCGATTTCTTGATTGATTGTGGACTAAACTGTACTATAGCCGTCATGCACGTCTATGCATCGTGCTGTACGCGAGAAGTCCACAAGGTTAGAAAAAAAAGTGAAAGGAGAAATTTGCCGTGCCGGTCACCAGTTGCCGTCTCGTTTTCCAAGAAATATTCGAAGTTCATAAATTACTTACCACCACACAAAAGAGAACAACAAAGCACGTATGTTAACAGTTCATGTCGTTTACCGCTGCATTACGATCAAATATATTTTTCAAAATTATCTATTGCAGCTGCCAAATCTGCATAGCGTGCCTACATTTTTCATCAATGCTAATGATCCGTTCAACAAGTCTTTCCGGCAAACCCTGTTGTTCCTCGTTGTCGCACATTACTGCCTTTTGTGACATCAATGCTGACGTTGATCGTCAACGATTGTCCAGAAGAACGCGTTCTTGACGTTTAAACGCATTACTTAGTGTATTTCGGTAGAAATACCTAAATGCACTTAGATGAATATTTAACTCACTGATTGTATTCTCGACCACTCTCGTTCGGTCGACTGACCCTCGTTTCTATCTACTCTAAATCGAACCCCCAAAAAATTGGCAGATCCCACGTGCAGTGGGAATCAAGGAAATGCGAAGCACGCATAAGGAACGTAAAATGGATTTGCATTGTTGTCTCGCTATACCGAGTTTGGTAGATATGATGTTACCGAAACAGCCGCAAGAGCACCATGACTGGCGTGTAAACCATGCCGCTCATACACGCATGTCATAATTCTAACGTTATGACTTGTCATTTACGTTCGTCATGCAGTCGTGCTGCGCCATAGCAATTTTGGTACACATCCTTTTAAGGAAACGAGTGGCATGTAGATCATGCCACTGATAACATGCATGTCACGATTTTCATGTTATGACCTGTAATTTATGATCGTCATGCAGTCATGTTGTGTCAAACCAATTTTCGTATAGGCACCGTGCAGTCGAGTTTTCCATGTGCGACATCAGCGCCAGAATGCACTGCCTGGCGGAGGGAAGAAGCAAAATTGGGCAGACTGTGACAGGGAAATACGCGAACGCGATGCGCGTCTCCAACTCTATAGCAGCAGCGACCGCCCGTCCCACCTTCTTTCGTTTTATTTGCCTTGAGACGCGCGCTCCAAACCTGCGGCAAACTGTTCCAAAGGGCGACGCCGCGAGCGTTCGTGTGGTTCGCAGCACGCCCGGAAAGCAGCGAAGAAACGCGCTCGTCGCTGTCGCCTTGGTTTCCACCGTGCGCGACTGAGCCGTCCGACGAGAGCTACGTAGCGCCCTCTGGTAAGTAGACGGAGCCCATACATTCCATTAATGAAACGGCAGTATAGCGCCAGGACCATGGCATGTAAATCATGCCGGTCATGACACGCGTATCATGATTCTAATGTTATGACCTGTCATTTACGTTCGTCATGCTGTCGTGTTATGCCATAGCAATTTTGGTATACATCCCATTAACGAAACGCCTGGCATGTGAATCGTGCCGCCCATGATATGCGTGTTCTGCTTTTCATGTTATGACCTGTCATTTATGTTCGTCATGCAGTCATATTGTTGCATACCAATTTTTGTATACATCCCACTAACGAAACGGCCAAGAGAGCACCAAGACCGTGGCATGTAAATCATGTCGCTCATGACATACATGTCATCATTTTCATGTTATGACCTGTCATTTACGTTCATGATGCAGTCATCTTGTGGCATGCCAATTTTTTGGTATACCTCCCGTTAACGAAACGCGTGGCATGTAAATCATGTCGCCCATCACATGCATATTATGATTTTCATTTTGTGACCTGTCAGTCATGTTCGCCATGCAGTCATGTCGCGGCATACTAACTTTCGTATACATCCCATTAACGAAACTGCCAGGAGAGCACCAAGACCGTCGCATGTAAATCATGTCACTCATGACATGCATGTCATGATTTCGTGTTATGACCTGTCATTTATGTTTGTGATGCAGTCATGTTGTGGCATGCCAATTTGCGTATACGTCCCATTAACGAAACGCGTGGCATGTAAATCATGTCATTCATGACATGCATGTCATGATTTTCATGTTAAGACCTGTCATTTATGTTCGCCATGCAGTCATGTTGTGGCATACCAATTTTTGTATACATCCCATTAACGAGACGACCAGGAGAGCACCAAGACTGTGACATGTAAATCATGCCGCTCATGACATGCATATCATGATTTTCATGTTATGACCTGTCATTTATGTTTGTTATGTAGTCATGATGTGGCATACCAATTTTTGTAAACATCCGATAAGCGAAACGGCCAGGAGAGCACAAAATCGTAGGCGGCTAGATAGATAGATAGATAGATAGATAGATAGATAGATAGATAGATAGATAGATAGATAGATAGATAGATAGATAGATAGATAGATACGCTCAAACTCGCCGAAGTTCGCTAAGAAATGCTTCGCATTTAGAACACCAAATACTTCAGTTTTATTACGCAAAGACCACGCCTACAAGGGCGCGTACTAATAGAGCGAGGACCTACTGTGTAACACACACTGGGCTACTGATCGGCGACGTCAACAACAACCAAATGTTTATATACAAACGGTCACGTGGCCCACACCCTCATTCGAAATTCTCAGGGATTAATCAAAGCACAAGCGCACCATAACAAAACCCAACCAACTAAAAGTGACTCTGGACGCTAGCCATCGACGTCGCATCGATTGGCTTCTCTAGAGTACTGTGCGTACGACGGACGCCGAAATTATGCCCAGAGCTGATCAAATCCCTGTATATTTCAACATGGTGTGCGCATTAGAAAAGCAGCTTTCTCGCTCGTCAAACATTTCCGCCGTCAGCGACGCTATAGACCCATATAACGAATGTGAACTTCACTTCGCACCGTGGACTCCACAACTCCTCCAGATGCGCCCAACAGATGACTTTGCAGCCAGCGTATCCCCACCGACCAAGACGTCCCCACAATTTCCAAGCTCTAATGAGGTAATTACCCCCGACAACTAGATAGGTAATCTGGCGGCATACTAAGGCACCTCGGTTCCGCTCGATCTCAGGTGGACAAAGCTGCGGCTTGCTGCAAAAGGACATTGGCAGCCGTTCCACGAGGCGCGGGGCGCTGGCGCCTCGTTTGTTTGTTCAGGAATAGCGCCTCGTCCGTGTCCACTGTCGTACCAACAGGCCCAAACTACAGTCGACTGCACCCTAACACTAAATATAAGCTCAAGGTGCCACACAGCTCTCATTTTGCACGCGTGCGCGCAGCATAGCGAGTAGTTCCCAAGGAATTACAACGATTTCAACGTGTACAAATAGGATTTCTTTATGCTGAAATGCAATTTAAGTAAGGACAAGAAAGCTCAACCATATCCTTTGTAAAAGCAGTGAGTTTGGAGCCAGCCGAAAAATGTATCCATCATTTAAACCGCACCCTCATGCGCATATATCTAGGAGTCAAACATGCCCATCCAAAGGCAATGTCTTGAGCAGAATTATTATGGTATACATACGTACGATATCACACTTGGTGAAAATTTTAAGGTAATTTAGTCATTCGTATTTGTTTTTAGAAGACATAAATAAAATATTAGTAACGCCGCTTTTTAACTATTTGGTTTTTATGAAATTTTCATACCAGGAGTACGGCACAGCCTACCGTGAGTGTAACAGCTGTGAATCAAAGCAAAGTTTGTGAGTTATCCTCAGCCTTTACTGTTATGCCGCACAGATGTATCTCGATGAACAGATAATTACGAGTGCCATCACAGTATGGCGTTTTATGTAGCGGTCAGGCAAATGCTATTTCCAATGCTTTCGCGAGGGGTCGCGCATACGCAGACGCGCACATTCAGCGTGGGTTGTACCTTGCACGTCGTCGACTAATGACCACGATAACAAACGGCGCTTTGTGGCAGCACTCACACGGGTACAGATGGCGCGGTACCTAAATTTGGGCAATAGGAGAAACGCACGCCGCTCTGCAAATTGTCACGTCGCCATTCGCAGCGCGGAGAGCGTATGTCGTATACCGTCGAACACTGCCCGGCGGTACGTGAAAAGCACCGTAAAGAACGCTCTGAACACCTGCCGCGTCGTTACACTACGAAGGCGGCACAACCACAACCTTCTCTTACGTCGAATGACGAGTGGTGGCAGAGACGCCGAGATACGTGCGGGTAGCCCCAATACGAAATACCTCATTTTCAAGGAAACAAACATCCCAGGCAAATCTGGTGCAGCGGTCTCGCCGCAGCAAGCGATGCAATGATGCGTTTTTTTTCTTGGATTCTTCTTAAGAGCTACGTTGTGAATAGCGACCGTAAGTGGGCGCGCATGTCTGCGGATGGACAGTGGTCTATTTCAGTGTTGTCACCGACTACAGCACTCTCAAAAGCGACGTTTGCGGCTGCGCCTTCCCTTGACGACCGCGTAGCCCCGCTTCCATTTTCTTTCTCCTAGGGCACATGCTGGGCCGACTCGGCTGGGTGCCCCTCCCAAGTGGCGCCTGGGGCATTTGTAACCCTGGCCCCACCTCTTTAGTTACGCCACTGCAACATATGAAGACGCAGGCTCCGATTTCTGACCCGCCTTGGCATCTTAGTGGCTAGGTGGTTGCCTGAGAAGCTCGACGTCGCGGCATCAAATCCCGGCGACCGCGGCCGCATTTTGATGAGGGCAGAAGGTAAAGGACGCCCGTACACTTAGATATAGGTGGACTTCAAAAATCCCAGGTGGCCAAAATTACACCGGAACCCATCACTACTGAGCGTGCCTCACAATCATAGCCTCTTTTGGCATGTAAAACCTGATCAGTTATTATTATTAAAGGGCCACTAAACAGGTTCCTACATTTTTTAAAGCCGTCCAAACAAGCTAACTCAATCATAGAGAAGGTTGCGGCGACCACATTCTGCGAATATGACAGCGCTGCGCGCCACACAGACGCCGTATTTAAAAAAAAATTCCCGCGCGTCTTTCCTGCGATTGACCAGTTACCCTCGCATCCTAGCTGTCGTCACGTTCTACCGCGAACAACTTTGCGCAGTTGTAGCTCGTTGATTGGTCGAAACCAGGTCTATTGTCAGATCCTGCGGCCATCCCACCAGCGTGAGCGCAGGAGCAACCGGAACTGCAGCGCAAGCGTCGATGACGTCAACTGCTCACGTCATGTCACGTGTCAAAAGTGGGCAGAGTCTCGACGGCGCGCCGTCCCTACAGTCTCCTCAGCAGAGAAGGGTGGGGAGGCCGACCGAGAAAACGAAACCGACGCAAGCGGCCACTCAAACCCGTGCAACTTCTTTATTATTGCACCTATACGCAAAATTCTTGCGGGAGCATGTTCACATCGCACAAGGAGCGCAGTTATATCTTTAAAACAAATTTTGGACCTCGGGGTTGTTTAGGGGCCCTTTGATGATTTATGGGGTTTAACGTCCCAAAACCAGTTCTGATTATGAGAGACGCCGTAGTGGAGGGCTCCGGAAATTTCGACCACCTGGGGTTCTTTAACGTGCACTGACATCGCACAGTACACGGGCCTCAACATTTCGCCTCCATCGAAATGCAGCCGCCACAGCCGGGATTCGATCCTGCGACCCTCGGATCAGCAGCCGAGTACCATAGCCACTAGACCACCGTGGCGGGGCGTTTAGGGGCCCTTTAAGCTTTGATTTATGGTACCTATGTGTTGTCGATGCCAGACAATCACATTGCGCGCCTGACGAGGCACTTGAGGCGTTTGTCTGAAAACACTCAGATTGATGTACTCTAATCATCTCGTTTATCACGATATTTTATGACGTTAGTGAATGAAGCTTAAGTCGCGGGTGACACAATATGTGACGATTAATTTACTAAACCAGTTGAAAGAGCTTGCATTCAGGTATGGGTGCGACCAATTTCGGAAATTTAGTAGCCCATGTCCTGCTCTGAATGCGAAAACGAGTGCAAATATAAAACACAGGAATCGTGATCACGCACTTCAGCTACACTGAAGAACTAATCAAAGCGAAAGACAAGACATAACGCGAAAACGCATTTACTCCGCAACGCCATGAGCATTATTGTTCGTATTTCTGATTAATTCACGCCAGAGATATCCAGCCCCTTGTCGAACCGGCAGACACACTTTCACCACTGTCGATCGATGTGCGGCTGCGTCCTGCGTGTTGTGCGGGAACCGTGAAGGCACGTGGCAGGACGAAGGTCGCTGCTGTCCCGCGCGCATCCGTCCAAGGTGTCCTCTGCAGAACAACTACTCGAACGGGTCACGCAGCACGCAGACAAACCCGGTGCGTCATCCGGAGGCACGCCAGGACCCCACAGTCCCACCTGGCAGCGGTAGCTGCAGGCAGTGCGCTGTGTTGGCGAGATCCGCCAGCTGCTCGTCCGAGGTCGCTTCCCGCTCGATCTTTTTGCAGAGGTGTGGGAACATTGAAGCGATCGAACAGTTCTCAAGAACAGAAGCAGTTCCTGTAGGAGACGCTGTGGTGATCCGCAGAGAGTGCTGGTCTTGGCAGGAGTAGAATGTTCGCTCCACTGAAGGCTGAGGGACGGCATCCCCAGTCAAGGTCGCCAGATGACTGAGTAGACCCCGAAGGTGGAACTCGGGTGGGCATCGCCGAAAATCACTCGAAGCAGGCCTAAGTTGCCCGGCCATCCTTTCGGGCCGCTGGAGCTCGCCTATAACCTTTCGTGCGATGAGGCAGGACAGGGTCTCTTCTGCAATGGTCGTCGTCCTTCTTTGGCTTCGAGGTGCTCGATTTGGAACGAGGGCTCGCTCAGCATCGCTTTCGGCAGTCCTCGTGTGCACGCGTTACGTGTGCTCGTGCACAGTAAGCGAGAAAGAAAGAAGAAAGTAAATAAAAAAAATAGCTGCGCGAGTTCTTGATGAAGACGATGACGACGATGATTGACGAGGCAATAACAGAACCCAACGCATGGCCTTTGCTCCTGGATAGTACATGCCACTTCTGCAGGTAAGAGCAGCAAGCCACGTCGTTTAAAACAGAAATCACAACGCCTAGGGAACGAACAGCGAGTGGTCCCACAAGAAATGCTATGAATCCTGTGTTGCTACTCAGAAAAAAAAGAAGAAGAACGAAGGTTACAGATGAAAACATGCAGGAGAGAGACTACAAAAGAAATGAAATATTGCGCAATAAAATAAAATAAAGTGATATCCTTTAATGAACAGGAAGCATCAGAAAGATAGCATGATTCATGCATTGGGAAAGAAAGCAGTAGGGTAAATGACAACAGTTTAGCGTCGATGTTCTCTTACGAGTTCCTTGGGTAGTGTGGTTTCGCTTTGGATTGGTTAGCATGCATCTGGCATTAGATGTTAATCAGTTATCTTCGATGGGCCATAAGTATTGCCTATCTGGGTACATAATACATATCCACAGGGCAACAGTGCATGAATAGTAGTTATCTCGTTATTATTTCATTGTGTTAAAATGCATGCACTCGCTGGAAAGTAATTCATGGGTGGAAAGTCGGTGCGATTTATGTCGAAGCGTCTGGGGCACATTTCGCATCCTCGCAGCTAAAACAGGAGAAAGGAGAGGCGGGGTTGCGAAACATACGCTGCTTTTTTTTAAAGAAATGTCTGCGCGTTTGGATATGCCTACGGGCCAGTAGTTTGCATAACAACTTTATGGAAACACTATTTCAAAAGTGGTAGTTGCGCCAACTGTCTTGCTAAGTCGTGTACATTGTCCCATAATACAGCGCTATGCTATAAAATAGAACTGCAATGTTGTTAGTAATATGATTAGTATATTTATAATGCTTGCGACATTCTAAACATTCATAGGAGGCCGCCTTATGGCTTGTATCTCGCAGAGAAATCTGGTGATTCCGCGACTCGATTTGGCACGGAGCAGATTGAAGGCTAAAGTCTCTGATACCTATAGAGCTCTCTACGACAGGGAAACAGCCTCGTTATAACGTAGCTTTGAATACATTGCTTTCTATGGGAACGTTCATGGGGAATTACGGTTTCGTCGTTATATCCATCATTTTGTAATAGCCCGTCTTGTTACAATGAGGTTTAACCGTAGTGCCATTACAGCATTACCAGAAAGCACAATGAGCTATTACTTCTGTTAGTGTTATTCCTTTCATTGTTGTTATTGTTGTTTTTGTTAATGCTCTTGTAGTAGTAGTTGTCAAGGTTCTTATTGTATATGTCACAGGAGCAATAAGCCAACTTTTACGACTTCTTTGCCAGCTAGTCTCCGCCGTATTTGTCTCCACTGTAGTTTCTTTCGCTTGGTATTCGGTCACACGCTTTAGTGCCCGCAACACTATCACCGTCATCCAGGGTAGCCAGCCAGTCTCAGCACTGGTTAACCTTCCTGTCTTTCCTTCTTTACTTCATCCTGCTGCGTCACCAAATTGGCGGCTGCGTCATCACCTGCCACCAAAACAAAGGCGACGTGGCGTTTGTATTAGGACGGCTCCGCGTCTTAGGCGTCGTCCGCTGCGTGAGACGCCTTCGAGTGGGTCATGCAGGGTGCAGTAACCAGAAATGATGCCCGGAGTGCACCATGCTATGTAGCATTGGCGTGTGTATGATACTCGGTACAATGAACTCTCACTGCCATTTGAATTCGAATCCGCTCCGCTATTTCCGCCGGCGCTCTAGGTCTCCCATACGAGATATCGAGAGACATGGGCATGGTCTCAGGACACAAGCCATGACCTCAGGGTTTGGCACCATGGTCTGGCGAAGGCAAACCTTGTCCGAAACCTCGGGAGAACAAGAACTAAATTATTCATCGAGAAACAAGCCAACCTAAAGGCAGTCAGAGCAAAAGCACAGGTATTAAGGATTGCGCTTAAAAACGAATACGAAGGTTTGGAAAAGGTGACGATGTAGAAGGAAGGGACCGAACCATTTCTAGAGTGATCTGCGAAACAGCAATTGAAATTGGAAGCAACGCATTAAGACAGTAACTAGGCAAGCTGTCTCGTTCCGATAAGGATCTGATTAAAAAAAAATTGGCAGATCCCACGTGCAGTGGGAATCAAGGAAATGCGAAGCACACATAAGGAACGTAAAATGGATTTGCAATGTTGTCTCGCTATACCGAGTTTGGTACATATTAAGTTAACGAAACGGCCACAAGACCACCAAGACTGTGGCATGTAAACCATGCCACTCATACACGCATGTCATGATTCTAACCTTATGACTTGTCATTTACGTTCGTCATGCAGTCATGTTGTGCCATAGCAATTTTGGTATACATCCCTTTAAGGAAACGAGTGGCATGTAGATCATGCCGCTAATGACATGCATGTCAAGATTTTCATGTTATGACCTGTCATTTACGTTCGTCATGCTGTCGTGTTGTGCCGTAGCACTTTTGGTATACACCCCATTAACGAAACGCCTGGCATGTAAATCATGCCGCCCATGACATGCATGTTATGCTTTTCATGCTATGACCTGTCATTGATGTTCATCGTGCAGTCATATTGTTGCATACCACTTTTCCTACACATCCCACTAACGAAACGGCCAAGAGAGCACCAAGACTGTGGCATGTAAATCATGTCGCTCATGACACGCATATCATGATTTTCATGTTGTGACCTGTCAGTCATGTTGGCAATGCAGTCATGCCGTGGCATTCCAATTTTCGTATACATCCTATTAACGAAACGGCCAGGAGAGCACCAAGACCGTCGCATGTAAATTATGTCACTCATGACATGCATGTCATGATTTTAATGTTATGACCTGCCATTTATGTTTGTGATGCAGTCATGTTGTGGCATGCCAATTTGCGTATACGGCCCATTAACGAAACGCGTGGCATGTAAATCATGTCATTCATGAGATGCATGTCATGATTTTCATATTATGACCTGTCATTTATGTTTGCCATGCAGTCATATTGTGGCATACCAATTTTTGTATACATCCCATTAACGAGACGACCAGGAGAGCACCAAGACTGTGACATGTAAATCATGCCGCTCATGACACTCATGTCATGATTTTCATGTTATGACCTGCCATTTATGTTCGTCAGGCAGTCATGTTGTGCCATACCAGTTTTCGCATAGATCCCATTAGCGAAACGGCTAGGAGAGCACTAAGACCGTGGAATGGAAATCATGCCACTCATGATATGCATGTTAAGATTTTCATGTTATGGCCTGTCATTTATGTTTGCCATGTAGTCATGTTGTGGCATGCCACTTTTTGTATACATCCCATTAGCGAAACGGCCAGGAGAGCCCTAAGACCGTGGCATGTAAATCATGCCGCTCATGACATGCATATCATGATTTTCATGTTATGACCTGTCATTTATGTTTGTCATGTAGTCATGATGTGGCATACCAATTTTTGTATACATCCCATTAACGAGACGACCAGGAGAGCACCAAGACTGTGACATGTAAATCATGCCGCTCATGACACGCATGTCACGATTTTCATGTTATGACCTGCCATTTATTTTCGTCAGGCAGTCATGTCGTGCCATACCAGTTTTCGCATACATCCCTTTAGCGAAACGGCTAGGAGAGCACTAAGACCGTGGCATGTAAATCATGCCACTCATGATATGCATATCATGATTGTCATGTTATGACCTGCCATTTATGTTCCTCAGGCAGTCATGTTGTGCCATACCAATTTTCGCATACATCCCATTAGCGAAACGGCCAGGAGAGCCCTAAGACCTTGGCATGTAAATCATGCCGCTCATGGCATGCATATCATGATTTTCATGTTATGACCTGTCATTTATGTTTGTCATGTAGTCATGATGTGGCATACCAATTTTCGTAAACATCCGATCAGCGAAACGGCCAGGAGAGCACAAGATCCTAGGCGGCTAGATAGGTAGATAGATACGCTCAAACTCGCCGAAGTTCGCTAAGAAATGCTTCGCATTTAAAAACGTTTGCAAATGAAAGAGATTAATGCAAGAGATTGAACCGAGTTCTCAGCATTATCAAAGCTGATGAACAAGTCGAGGCAGCGCGACATACGAATTTACAACGTCCAAGGGATAGACAGAGCAGTAAACAACGAAAGAATCACTAAAGCAGCGCGATTGAAACTTTGTCCTGGACGAGACAACAGTGCATGCATTGAGAGACAAACAAGGTTGTGTTACTAATAGCTTCAACGCAATAATAAAGGTAGCAGAAAATTTCTTCCCTCGGCTACACATATCAAAGATAAATAATAAAACCTCAAATGAAATTATAAATAAAAATGACGCCAAATTTCGGTGTGTAACTATCGAAGAAGTTAAGGAAGCGGTACGGTACATGCCCCCTGGGAAAGAAACCAGAAAACACGGTATATGTATGAGCTATTTTGATAAATAATTGAGGGAATTTTGTATCTAAGAAACTTACGATACTCTACACAGAATGTCTCAAGACATCAAATGTGCCAGCAAGCTGGAAAAATTACAATATAATGTTAATACACAGAAAAAGGAGAAAGAAGGCTTTGAAATACCACGGACCATTCAGCCTACTCTACGTGGTTAGAAATTATTCACGAAAGTAACCTAAGGTAGGATAAGAGAAAAGCTAGACTTTAATCAAACTAGAAAACAAGCTGGCTTCAGGGAATCATACTCCACAACACATCCTATCCATGAAACCAAGAAGTTGAGAAATATGCAGAGCATAAAAGAAACCTCTATATATGGCTTTTACATACGGAAGGAAGCAGCTGGGCTATGCTTTGAAAACGAGACAGAATTTGAACGGCATGGTGCTAGAATATTATCGGAAACCAGAGCGCTCGTCCTGTGCACTCTGTGTTTTCTTACGTCTTCATCTTTAGCGCTGCGTCAATCATGCAATCAGGTAACCTTATCGTCAATATTTTACAAGTATGCGTATGTTATGTGGCGGATAGGCGCCCAGACACCTTCTATAAGCAGCATAAGCAAAGTTCAACCCCATCGCGATATATACATTGGTAGGTATGCGTTACGCGTAGAAAAGAGATGCGTCCTCGAAACTATGATGAGTCTGCCGCTGAAGAGTGAAGAGGAAGGAGCGTGGCCGTTTCCGGAACAGCGCCGATGCGGATTTATTTGAACATATAGGATACCCTAAAATTCACGCAGAATGCTAATCTCAGCCTTCATTACTCGGTGTATTCCGTGACCGCTCCCAACACTGTCGGCGGCGTCGAGATGCGGCTGCTGCAGAAACCGGTGTTCTAGCTTGCGCCCATAAGGGAACAGCAACTTCATCCAGTCACGCAGCACGCACACAACGCCGGAGACGTCATGAGAAGACACACCAAGGCTACACCATGCCTCCAGGCAGCAGTAGCGGTAAGCACAGCGTTGGGAAGCAGAGCGTCTCCAGCCACTGGACCGTGGTCGCTTCAAGCTCGATCTCGTTGCGGCACGTAGGGAACTTCGAATGCATCACACCTTGTTCAAGCACGGAAGCAATCGGCCGAATCTTCTGCAGCACTGAATGGGAGCCTTGCCCATAGTAGCAGTGCGTAGCAAGCTCCGTCGGAAACTGCAGTACTGCTTGCCGAGTCGGAAGAGTAAGCAGGTCGCAAAGGTGGTCGCAGGATGTTGAGGCTCGAGAGAAGGTCCTCGCAGTGCGATGCTGTGTTCTGGCCGTGCACACTCGTGCAGGTGGATCGCTGAAGAGCGCGGAGCCAGACGACATCACTGCAGGTCTCCGTCGAGATCGAGAGCTCAGAACGACGGCAACCACAGCTTGTCGAGCTCGCTTGCAACGTTCCTCGATAGTGCGTGCCATATGCTCTCGTGCGCCGTGTTCGGCAGAGGACGAAGACGATGATCTTGATGATGGTGATGATGGTGATGCTTATCCCTATAGGCTAGCGGGCAACTACTATGGTGGATAGGTGGAAATGCAACTGCTATTCTGAGGAAACGTTATTAAATAAAATAATAAATGTTGGGCTTTATGTCACAAAACCACAATATTATTAAGAGAGACGTGGATGGCTCGGTAAATTTCGACCCCCTGGGGTTCTTTAACTTGCGCCGACGTCGCACAGTACAGCGATTTGATTCTGCGAATTATTAAATACAAGAAAAGTAAACACGTAAATAATATTATTATAGAACAAGCTGTGTTACACTGAGTCTTAAAAGCTGCTAATGGAAGAAGATGAAATATTTTATGATGAGGGAGTGACATTTTCTTTTTGATTTTTAAGGTGGTTATTCTGACGGAAATTGTCATTGCTTTAGTGAAGCAATCTTAGAGGGAACAATACATTGTTGACGAAATGGCTGATATATTTGCAAAAATAAAAAAAATGGAAATCACATACGAGGATAGAGAAATATTGCTTCGCAGGCCCTCAGTTGTGGCGCAAGGGGCGTATTTTAATTACTCCACATAAATTATAGCAAATGTTAGGAAGATTACGCTTTTATTGTTACCGAGCACAGGGAACGATTTCTTCTGTAAATATCGTGTCTCTTATCCCATATCGTTCATTCGAAGCACGTTTCATTCGAGATTATGGATGTCTTGACTCACGTATTACGTGAAATCTGACTAATAAGTATTCACGTAAATATTTATTGCTTAAATTTATTCTATTAACTTCCTTTCTGATGCACATTGTTCATTAGGTGCTGTGTCCGCTTCCTATCATCGGCATGGACGCATTATGGAGGCAACAGCGAGAGTGTGAACCGAGCACAAAACATGTAAAACACTGCGTTGTATGTCCGGTAAGCTAGAAGTGGACAGTAATAAATATAATGCGAATAATACAACTGGGACTTACATTAAAGGAAATATTCAGACGATGGACCACTGTATATTTTAAAAAAAATTTTGCGTATATACTATCATGCATTAGATATGTCCTCTATTTGTCTGCGCTTATGCTTGCCTCAGGGATAAGTAGTCCTTACGGACACGTGTACATTAGTGTGACCCAAGTGATATATTCAAACAAAATAAATACAACTTTGTTCAACATTCATGCAATGTTTGGTGCACAGAGAAATAGCCTGTAAAAAGGCTTCACTGGGTTCATGCACCACACCAGGGGATACAGTGGTATGTATTCCATAGAAGTACCACACACATGAAAAAAGAACACAGTAATATAGATGATAAAAATAAACTGCCCACCATAAATACCTCACAATGCAAAGGGTATGTATAGCAGTGAAAAAAAAGAAAAAAGAGAATGTGCGTTTGTCGCATGAATATTTTATTTTTGCTTTCCAACAGCACAAATTGAAATCCTCTATTATGATTTTACACGTGTTTCGATTTTAGCTCCGTTGATTCCCAAATTAATATGTGTGCACTATCCTGGCAGGACATTAATTTGGTATGTTTTAGCCCCATCACTGTAGCAACATAATAGGCAGGGGCGGAACTCCCCCCGCCGACTTCGAAAATGCCATCTTGATGTTCTAGATATTTCTACGTATTAGCCGTCTATCTCTTCTTGTTTTCGTGCCATTGTTAAATCCTATATGGCCAGCCCCTAGTGACTTCGTTTCACGTAAATTGAAAAGTACCCTCGTTCATATATGTACTAGGTATGTAGCAAACAACCCCCCCAGTTCCTAGCACAGCCGCCCTCGCTAGCTGGGGCGTATCTTAGGCAATGAGATGTGACATAACACACACATGGCGCCATACCCGGAACTAACCAAGCAAAAGAAAAAAAATCAAGTAACTTTCACGTTGTGCAGACAGGGACAGCAAAGCAGTGCTTTTATCGTTAACCTTGTTACTGGCAAGGCTATCAATTTCACTTTCACTGTCATCTATCGCTATTACTATATCGCTGTTACCATGGAGGAAAGAAAAACGCTAGGAGACGGCGTCACCTGACAATCTTGAAGACTAGTCATAAAAAATTTAAAGGAGAAGATCAGGGGAAATGGGCCCAGGTCCCTTGGTAGGCAATCGGTAGAACAATGCACGGTCAAGCGCCACTAAAGGCTACCGCGTCCAAGAGAACCTCGAGCAGTCCGGCTACTATGAAGGGCCTAATCCTACCCGAGAGGCACCGCGCACCAGAGGAGGTTGGCTTGTAGAAGCTAGCGAAATCACATGACGCCACCTAATAGTTCGTTCTTTCCACCATGGATATTAAAATCGCTAACATGTAGCAATGAGCTAAAGGCAAGAGTGTGGGCAATAGGTCGAAAGAAAGAGTGGCTTCTCTTTTCCCTTCTCTGTTACCCGAGACAAGAGAAGGACAATGACTCTCTCTTTGTTTCCTTCTTTCTATATAGCTCTTGGCATAATCACTATAACGTAGCACTGGGCTGAGGCGTAATATTGTGATACTTTTATTAATACTCTAAGAACTTTTTTCATCACTTTATTATTTTTGTATTCCTTCTTATGTGCGTTTTGTATTAATATTGTGTAATACTGCTATGGCAAATATGTAACTTTTCTATTTTATTATGCATTGTTGTAATAAGTGCATTTTATTATTTTTTATTTCTTTTTCGCACTTTTAGCTTTTGCTGGTGTTCCCTTTCATGTACCCTACTAATGATAGGAGGCCTCCTGGGGAGTTTTTCAGTTTGGGACCTCCTGATGCTCTGTGTATTACGTAAACCCCCGTTTTTTGTACATGCTATAACAAATAAGCTTGAAATTGAACTTGAACCAAGAGCCTGGGTAGTGGGTCAATGGGAGGAGTGGGTTAGCTTTTCTATGTGGGTAGATATGTGGACGCCGAGGACAGGCATGGCGAGCCCTTAAACCACTGTGCGGTTAAAATTACGTCGGGTGCCTCGTTTGACGGTTATCCGAGACAGTGCGAAACACTCGTGAAATTTAAGGACCCAAATCTTCATGTTTTAGAGTCTCGGTGCTCCGTACCACCTCACCGTCTCAGAGGCTTCGCACTGGATGCGTGTTATGCGTCTCAGGTTTTTCAGGCCACCGTACTCCCGGTGGTTTCACATTCTACAGTACCCTGCAGCGGCCCGCTTTGATGTGATGCCGGCATGCCGTGGTAAAAGTACCGATACTCTGCTGCCGCTGTTAAGCTGGAGATGAAAGTCGGATTCGCCGTCGATGCAGACCTATTTCAATGAGCGTGAAATACAAGCAGATCCGTGTTAGCACAGTAATGAAAATGTTCACTACGATAAACAACCCTTTCTATGAGATTATGACCATTAGAGATACCTAAAAACTAAAGGACACGTAGAAAAATATGCGCTCTTATCGCTTATAAATAGAGAAATAAAATTCACTCGAAGAATCGGCTTCGCGCATTCATAACTTGGAAAGATTTGTGCGTGTGTGTGTGTGTGTGTGTGTGTGTGTGTGTGTGTGTGTGTGTGTGTGTGTGTGTGTGTGTGTGCGTGTGTGTGTGTGTGCGTGGTCACTTGGAATTTCACTCTTTGGAGAGTGTCCCACTAAATTCATGCGCAATGCCAATGCATAAGCGCATTGGGCAAACATCATGCCCAATGCCCTTATGAACGCTTTGGCTGGACTTTCGAGTGTGACAGGAAGCCAGCACACGTGCGCAAAAAGAAAATGCTGTTCATCGCTACTGTTAATAAAAAGTCACGCTGAACGCACAATAAAGGAACAAGACTACTTAGCGTACAGCACTACTGCGCGTTCATTTCATTCTGCCGGATGCTCTACTGTTCATAGCTGATATAGCTCTATGTCCACGATATTATTTCAACTACGCTTATAAAAGCAACAATGGCGTAGGCTTGATAGTGTGGCGGTGTCTGCGCCCGTTGCAATAACCGAGCCACAGTGCCGGAGAAAAGAGCATTTTGCAGCATTGTCCCACGTTCCAGGTGCTACCCGCCACGAAACAGCTCCTCGAAACAGTCACGCAGCACGCAGACATGAAGACAAGTAGAAGGCACGCCAAGGCAGCGCCTTTCCACCTGACTGCCGTGGAAGCAGGCAGAGTGGTGGAATGATGAGCACCGCCAGCTACTCGTGCGAGGTCACTTCCTTCTTAAAATTGTTGTGGCACACCAAGAAATTTGAACGCACCAAGTCTCGTTCAAGAGGAGGCGCAATATTCATCGGAATCGGGAGTTCTACGCGCGTCTAATGGGAGCACTGGTCATAGCGGCCATACACACTGAGCTCCATTGAAAACTGAACGCCTGCTGCCAGTGGCATTATCGGCAGAAGAGCAAATATGTTTTCAAGCTGGTCACTAAATATGACAAGCGCAAAGCCGCACGGCGTAGTTAGAGATTGCGTGTTCATACATTCGTGCGCTCGGTGACGAAGACGTGAGGTGGCAAACGCAGGCGATATGTTCCTACCGGAGCCTGTTTTCGATGTCTTCGAGGTTCAGGATTTCTAACAAAGTATTGCTGAGCTCGATCGCAGCACCAGTAGAAAACATGCATAAACTGACCTTTGGAAGGGCGAGCGCTGCTAAGAAAAAAAAAAAAAAGAACGAAGCACTGCACGATCATAGAGCGTAGTAATATTGATGCTGATTTCAAACGCGGCGGTGGTATAATACACAAGACCCGGATAGAGAGAAAATAGATCTGAATGATCGACCCCACCTGGGCTTCAGCCCCAGTGCAGGTGGCACAGTCAGTCATTGTTAAAGAAAGGAAAAAGAAAAAGACGACATTGTAATGAACAGCTAAATTTTGTAAAACTGGTGTGGGTACCAGGGAACTGTGGAATAAATTTAAATGAAATAACAGAATCCTCACCACGTCATCATCTAATGGAGGGAAAATATCAGTGTTAAACTGTACTTTTCATATATTTTTTGTGTACTGGAGCAATGATAAAATGTCAAGTTTACAAAATCTAAAAACGTGCCTGTCCTCACTGCACAAAACCACCAACGT
>JABSTT010000037.1:0-100001 GCA_013339685.2 Hyalomma asiaticum | reverse complement strand
GCTGCCCAATCCAGTTTTGCAGTGTAACATGCCCTCTTTCATCTGTCGTCGCAGATGTCCGAACTTCGCATCAACATCGGTCCCATCGAAGGTACCTGTTCTGGAAGCACCGAATGTGCCGACATGTATAAATACGTAAGCACATATGTCTTCGCTGCTTGCAGCACCTCCCACGATATCGATGCCTACAGATGCCTTGTGACATTTGCCATTTTCTTCGTTCCAGGTTCCCGTAATGCAGGAAGCGGACAAGCACAGTTTAATGACGATCGCTATCACGATGGTTACCCACGTCGAACTCAAACTGACGAAAGACCAACCAGGGTAAGCAATAGTATTAGTCGGGGTCTCGGTGTCCCAAGGCTGTCGAACCGAACACTTTTTAACATTTCCTTGGGATATGAACCTCAAGAAAATGACGTTAGTGTGACCAGTAATGCTTAGGCGGTATTTAGTATTACATGGCGCAAGTTTATCTTCTGTCTGCAGCTCTCATATTAAGCCGAGGCCTGAAAATTTTGAAAAATGTTTGCAGTTAAGACTGGCACGAGTTCTACGGAAGGCCGCTTAGTACGAGGAAGGTTCTCCGCATGTATATATGTAACACGAAGCAACAAAGAAAAACTGCACTCGCTTCTCAAAAAGGGACCTCCTATATTTGTCAAAATCATCATTTTGGTCCGGCAATCGAGCCCGGGACCAATGTCTTTCCTGGGCAGCAGTGTACAGTCTGAGGCAACGAGCAGTCAAGACTGATCGCTGCTAGAGGCCGATTTATTCGAGCACTGCTGAAGTTCTTAAGTGCTGCAAAGGGATCATCACCACTCAGTTGCGTGAAACCTTCTGCCTTCGTTGGAAGGAACGTAGAGGCCCGCAGGACATGAAGGATGCCAACATCGTCACGCAATATAATAATAGACTAGACAGGGGCGACTGCAACAACTACTGAATCATCTCTCTCCTCAATGTTGTGGAGAAACTGCTTGGCCGTGTCGTACTGAAGAGGCTCCAGGTGCTCGCGGAGAGTCAGTCAAAATCGCACTGCGAATTCCGGCCAAACAGGCCCACTGCCGAAATGTCCTTCTCCCTCAGACAGCTGCGGGAGGAATGCAGGGAACAAGGACACCCACTCTTTGTTTGTTGCCTTCATAAATCCCGCAATGGCTTTCAATCTGGTGAGAAGAGATGACCTCTTCAGGATCCTCCCCAAGATAGGATTTCCACTGCGGTTCCTCAACATCATCAGGTCCTTCCACATGGACATGAAAGGCTGTTTTCAATGGCTCAGCACCAGACTCCTTCAACATCCAAAGAGGGATGAGGCAGGGCTGTGTCCTTGCGCCGACTCTGCTCCGGATCCTTTCTTGTCATGCTGAAACGTGCCTTTGGGACTGCAATAGGGGGCATCTACCTCCGGACTAGATCAGACGAAAACCTCTTCAAGCTCTCTAAATTGAAAGCCAGGTCAGAAGTCTAGGTGAAATGCCTGCTGCGTGACTTCCATTTTTGCGGATGATGCAGCAGTTATTGCTGATTCTGCGAACGACCTCGAGCAACACCTGAATCGCTTCAGCAAGACATATCAAGGTTTGGGATAACGATCGGCCGGAAGAAAACACAAGTCATAGGTAAGGATGTGTACTTAGATGTGTATTAGGATTTGTATTACGAGGATGTGTATTAGGATTTGTATTACGAGGATGTGTATTACCATTTATGCGCAAGAACTAGAGGTTGTACAGGGTCGTCCACTCTTAGGGTGAACACGACGCAACGTAGCTTCCTTTTTGGAACGCGAGTGCTTGCGACGTGGGCACACATGGATGCTAATAATGTGCAGGCGCACAGAGTGATCCAAGCCCCTCTACGCCTGCACTAGATTAGCGTCGACGCGCAGTCCCATCGCGAGCGCTGGCGTTCTAAAGAAGGCAGTCACGCTGCGCCGTGTTCACCCTAAGAGTGGACGACCCTGTACATGACTTCATGTACCTTGGCTAAACTACCTATGACAAGCTCTCCCTCGATACTGACCTTAACAGACGCATTGGCAAAGCAGCTACTACGTTTTCCATACTCACAAAGAGAGTATCACTAACACGAGGCTCACAGAATATACGAAGATAGAGGATTATAGTGCTTGCGTCCTGAGTACACTTTTATACTAGAGTGAGTCTTGGACCCTCTATTCACGACAAGAGAAGGGCTATACACGTTCCACATGCGCTGTCTCCGGCAAATCCTTGGCACCAATGGCAGGAAAGAAAATTCCAAATACTGCAGTCCTGGAACGAGCTGAAATCGTCAGCATGTATGCCTGTGATGGTAAGAATTTTTCAACGCGCAGGTTCTCTTATATCACTTGGGTGGTTTAGACTTTGCCTCAACGCACCCAAGAAACGACGAGACCGTTTTGCAGAGCATACATTTTACTCAACAGGGCGACTGACACGCACACACGCAAGACTAACAACTAACACTCAAACGATAGACAAAACCTTGCACTAGACGCGGGCATGAACTAGCAATTATCAATACAATAAATCTCCAGTTTATAAAAGTCTTAACAGGAAGGCGAAGCGACGAGTGGAAAGGCGGGTCTCACCGAAGCTTGCAGACGACGGAACAGAAGAGGGCTGAGCGTTAGCGAACGCCGAGGAAGCGATGGCCAATACCAGCTTGCCAGCGCCAGTCAGTATTCCACTGCTGTGGCTCAGAAATGTCGCTGGTGGGGAAAGCGCGTTGCCACCGAGGCCTTGCCGAGGAGAGCGCGTCCCGGCCAGACAGCTGCTCACGAGCTCGAAACCCGAAGCTCGACGGCTCGCGGGTAGCCCACAGGCACCGGGACTCTGCAGGGAAGCCGCTCACCCACGTTCGAGTTCTGAGGGCCCTTGGCTGGTAGTCACGGACCACGGGAGGACGGCAGGCTCGAGTTCGGAACCTGACGGCCATCAATGCACCCCTCACGTGTGACCGGCCTCGTCCAGGATCTTCTACTACTGCTGTCACCAAATCGTCGATGAGCTTGAGCCAAGAGCAGCTGAACGAAGTGCAGCAAACTTGCGAAGATGACGACTACAGAAGTCTGTTGATGAACAGACGTGGTTCTCACCAAAGCAGCCACCCTTCCTCTTGTCGTCATCCAGCTTTGGTGAGAGCCGCGTCCCTTCGTCTCCTTGCCCATCCTCACCCCTCAATTAGGACAGTTGTTCTTGTGAAGACATTTATGTTGATAACTTTGCTGTTACTTCTTGCCCACATCTAGTTGAAGTCCTTGTCCATCCCTCGCGTGTTTTATGTTAGTCTTGTGCGTGTGCGTGCATAGTCCACCTGTTGAGTAAAAACATGTTTTGCAAAATGGTCTCGCCCTTCCTCGGGTGCGTTGAGGCAGCGTCTCAACCGCCCAAGTGAATCAAAACAGCCTGCGTCGAATATTCGTACCATCACAATGCACCTCTGAAATAACGTCTACGCTGGTTTGGACATGTCGTGAGAATTGGCGATTGTCGGATGCCAAAAGATCTATTGTATCAAGAATTAGTGGAAGGAAAACGTCCTGTAAGGCCACAGCTACGATACAAAGATATCTGCAGGAGAAATCTGGAGGCTTTGGAAATGGACCTCTACGGATGGGAAGCTTTGACGGCTGAACGTTCAGCTTGGAAGCAGACTGTGCGTCATGACCTCTCCGAATTCGCAGAGACACTTGCTCAGAAGACCGAGGCTAAGAGAAAGCCCCACAACCAGAGAAACCGGGGAGTCAGATATGAAACAGAATGGTTTAGCTCTCAGTGTGGCAGGGACTGTCGCTCTGGAATTGGCCTTTTCAGCCACGCCATGCACTGTTCCAAAACTTCTATTCGGAGCACGGTGCCATAGTGTTTCGACACTGAAGGATGCCAAAGCATGTACGACACGCACACTAAATATGGAAAATCACTCCTTCGAAAGGTCGCTCAAGTTCGGCTATCACACAACTGACGACGACCTCACGCAGAATTCAACGCAGGGAGGCGTGAGTAAGTTTGCCGTCGCGCCGCAATCGACTGCCTTCTGGATAGCTGATATGGTAGAGCGTCTCGTTCACAGAGCGTTAGTTCCCGACTCGAATACCGCACCAGGACAAACAGACAAATAGGGAGCTCTCTCTGAAAGTAAACTTCTGTGAATTTTCTCTCTAATTTAATGCTACAAACGCGGGAACGAGAATCCTTTCCTTTCACCATGCTCACGCAACCTTCACGCTGTAGCATGAAATTTCTAAGACGCCGTGTCGGTTGCCAGCGTCTGTTCAAACCCGGTTAACAAGATATAGAAAAATGTCCTTAATCTTCAAAAATTCGCTTGGGCATTTTGTTTAAAATGTGCTCTAACGAGCGTAAATAAGTTGGCACTCGGTCATGTCACGCTTCCTTCCCAGCCCAGTGGTTTCTTAGAAATTAATTGTGAAAGACGTCGCGTTGCATTTTCATTGCAATTAAGGGAATTTATTTGGTGGAAGAGCGTGCGGAGATAAAATAGGTCGAATTTACGAAACCCCCACCATTCTTGTGATTTACCTTTCCTCAATGGAATTCATCCACCGCCGCGTACTCAAGCTGCCACGCTACCATTTTTGAAGAGACCGAACTTCTTTTCGGTGGCCTCAATTTAACACATCGCCGAGTCCTCTTCCATCACGCAATTACAATACTGAAGGCTCTCAAAGATCCACTCCTTTTACTCTAGATGCATCGCTGCCGAAATGATACAACTGTGTTAAAAAATATTTTTGTGTGCAATGGCTTCCGCGTAACTTTCCCAATATTGAAAACACTTGTCCATTATCACCTGCTTTATTGCTGTAGCCAGGACTTGCCACTTCTGTCCATAAGAGTGGCACTAGAACGAGCAATGAAAACAATTTTCAATGCAGTGAACTCTCAGTAGTACGAATGTCTGTTTAACGTCTCAGAATAGCAAACCGACAGAAAATCCCTGGCGGTTTTCCTGTCCAAACATGCGTAAGTTGAACAAACCTCAGAATGCCGGATATTTCACTTTAACGAAGTTTATCAGTGAACCAGGACTATTTTTAGGTCATTTGAGCACCAATGCAAATGATTTTCTTTTTCTTTCCAAACAGTTCGTTCGGCAACGAAACTCACGTACTTGCACATTCATGGACGAAACTGCGCATTTCGCACTTTTTACTCATTGCCTATCGCGCGTTATGTTGTTCTACATTCTAGTGAATATCTATTTACTGATTGAGCTTTCCATAGGCTGAACTGTTCCCTTTGGTTCCTCGAAGTCCAGCCGAGTGAGAGTTCATTGTATGCAAAATCAGCACAGCTAATTATATTCAACAAGACTTTCTGGATAGTTGCTTAAAAGGGCACTAAAGGGAAATGTTAAGTCGAGCAAGAATGAAAGGCTGGGCCTTTGTAATAGCCTATTTGTCATTACGGGCGAGAACGGCGCAACTGCGAGAAAACGTCCAAATTGTGAAATTTGAGCGGTTCCTTCAGTCCCGCCCTGTGGGTACCTTTTTGAAATGATGTGAGCTCACCTATCTTGAGTACCTGGTTGCATGCTGCAGGTTATGAGCGAAAAACGAATTGGGTAATTCTTGACAATAAGTAAACGTACAGTAGCTCACAGTTGTTCCTGCATTTTATGGCTGTGGAGCCCACTGCGCCGTAGTTTCGGTAGCCCAGGTCGTGACGTCAAGTTCTCTTCTTGGCGCGGGCGACTCAAATTTAGCAGCGCGATACCAACGACTTTCGGCGGCAGCTTCGAGGAAAAAGGGAAAATGGTTTATTGGCACAGAGAAAGCTGTGCTAGATTTCAACGCTGGGGAAAAAATCGATATAGCCAAAGCTAACATTTTCCTTTAGTGTCCATTTAAGGCGCGCCTATTGGTTCGGGACTTTCGTGAAAGGAACATCGCATGTCACCATCCCTTCGACGAAGAGCACGTGCCTAAGGTTTGTAACGCACATTTCGCGGTCAGAAGAACGAAGACGAACTGGCGCGTCTCACCTTCATGTTTCCATTCGTTGACATCTCACTTACGCAGAACGATACGTGCACAAAATCGGTGACAAAATCGCAGGGCTTCAGGAAGAAAGTCAAGAATAACCACATATTGTGGCACCTCCTTCATCGATGCAAGCTGAAAATTGCGAATCTCCTAGTATATCTGCCCCTGTTAAACATTATATACATACCACTAAGCGTTCTGTCTAGGAACAGTGTTTTGAGTCGTCACGATGTGCAGCGGTCATAGCTTCAACGAGCACTTTTTTTTACGCGTCTGTGAATTCTTGTCATTGTCGCGCAGGTGGAGGGATGTAACATTCGATACCAGAGGAAGACTGGCATACGGCACAAATATTCTCTGTAAGTTCACCCTTTCTTTTTTAAATTGGACGCCTACTGCGGTAAGCGAAAGTTACGTTGATAAATTCGCACTGTAATGATTAACACTGACACCAGGAGGCATTTTTATGCCCATGTTGAAAGAGTCGAGGACATGGAAGAAATCTCACTTGCCTGGAGTATAAAAAGCTGTCATATATTACTGGAGTGCGTTGTAGGCTTTGCAATTCAATTCATGTGTTTGAAGTGTAGCGCCTCGGCATATTTAATTGCTTATGTGAGCGTAGCGTTTCTGCTTCCCATAACAAAAATATGTGTTTCGAGGGTTTTCTGTAACATCGGAAGAATAGTGCGCTATTACTCAACTTCTAGGCGAATGTCTCAAAGAGAACATTATTGCGCCATCACTGGCTTCGCGCGGTCTAAGCTGCAATAAATTTCCCTAATAGCTAAGTACCTTAAGAAAGTGCCTTTAAAATATAGCGAGCACCTGTCCCGGCGATAATTCGTTCAACCATGTCTTCCGAAGCTTCTTCGCACGTTACCATAATTATAAGTAACTAACAAATCAATGAATGGCTAAATACTAAGCCATCCGTACTTGAAGTTAAATATAGAGGAAAGTATTTTTTTTTCACGTATACGTCCAATTAAAAACGCCAAATATTATCTCAAAGAAAAAGAAAGAAAAAGTTGATATGAGTCGTACATATAGCCTACTGAAATATTACTGACAAACCCTCCAAAAAAGCCCTTAGAGAGAAAAAAACGACGTAATAATTGCCGAACTTGCGTCCAGCATATCAGAATTGAACAGGTGCCTGGAAGCAGGCATTTGTAGCATTCTTTTCTGTATTTCAAACGCATAATGTAGATGGATGTAATAGTTGAAAATGTTTCAAGGTTGTTCTTTATTTTTATTTATTTGCTTGTTTTCGGTAATAGAATTAGGTGCTAAAATAGCAAAAATATACGGCTGACACCACTACGCTACCGTCGTTGCGCGCTTTTGTTTACTTCTCCGAAAATTGCTGTAGAAGTCACATTAAAAGTCCGCCTTTTAGCCTTTGTCAGCACCATTTCTTAAAAAGTTAGACGTTTCTTTAGCAGCCATAAAGTAATTTTCCATTGTCTTGCTTACCTCCTACAGATATCCCGGTCCATCTCGTCAACTCGGAATTTATTGGCGAAGAAAGGTAACACCCCGTATCTATGCAGCTCGCTAACAGCCGTTCTTCTAGAGTGAGCACATCACTGCAAAGAAAAGCACTGCACGAGCAAAGTGTTCATGTGCAAATTTTAATTCATGGGATAGCGGTGAGGGACTCGCGTAAAAAGAAATCCAGCTCCGGCTTCGGTGACCCTAGGCGAAAAATCCTGACCAAAGCAGAGAGCTGAAATAGTCCGAATAAAGGCACCATGAAAAGATTTTGCCGATTTTATACAAATGCATCGTAACCTCAACCGACATGGCCCAACGCTTATAAGTCTTGCCCATGAACGAGGGTTTCTTAACAGGAACAGGTACAAAGAAACAGTCGCTGTCAGTATAAGTTGGCTGCCCTTCATACCGGCAGTAATCGCGATAGTGATGACGTCAGCCCAGTCACACACGTGCACTGTCATCTGCACCGCACTGGACACGCGCGCGCGCGCACACCGACGCTGGCGCACTGACACACTTCTGATCATTACCTCGCCACGGCGGTCAAGCCACCATGGCAGTGAGCTGCTGATCCATGGGTTTCGGGCTCAAATGCCGGCCGCGGCGGCTGCATTTCGATGGAGGCGAAATGTTGAGGCCCGTGTGCTGTGCGATGTCAGTGCACGTTAAAGAACCCCAGGTGGTCGAAATTTCCGGAGACCTCCACTACGGCGTCTCTCGTAATAATGTCGTGGTTTTTCGGGCCTAATGCCCGAGAAACCAAATCAACCTTATGATCATTAGCTGACCAATAACAGCGCTTTGCATTAACAGTGTAATTTAGTACAATTTCTTAAACGCAAGTGCAAATTGGCGAACCTAAGTCACTTTGACCATATCTATCTATATAGCCGCCTACGTCACGGTGTTATCCTGGTTGTCTCGCTCACCTTCTATACACTGAAATTTGGACGTTACGATATGAATGTGTGACGAACATGATTATAAATTTTTTCATGACGAACATAGGATACTCGTCATGTACGTCAAGATCAAAGACACCGCAATCACGAGTGGCCCATACTCGTAGTGTTGGGCCTACGAGTACGGTGCCTACGAGTATGGTACGCAGGTGCTTGAAATGTGTACAGCCTGCGTCGCTCAAGGACCGACTAAAACTAAACGTTGAACATGCCATGAGAACACGCTTAAAAAGAAGAAAGTCGTGCCGCTTGTCTCGGCTTCTGGTAAGAATGTAGACGCAATAGGCACACCGGTACAGACGAACGCGCTGTTAGGAATCGAACCCGCAGCCCACGAGACATTGCAAGCAAACGCACTACCACTAGGCTACGGCCTTTCCTCCCTTACGGCACATATTCAGATAAGCTTCATGAGCAGTTGTGATGATGGTACTTGTGTAAGCCTATCATCAGCCATCATCAGCAATTGTGATGATGGTGCTTGTGTAACATCAACTGCGATTGTGATGTGTGCTAAGCGCTATCATAGACATGTAATAAAGGTATACATATCTTCTAACACCCGTCACGCTTTCGTTCTAAAGTGCTCGATCCTGCAAAAGTACTTCAACGAACGAGGCTTATGACAGGCGCATCAGCGAACCGCGATGTACATTTCTATTCGACAAAGGCATCAGTGCTTCCCACAACCTCGCTGGTCCTTGGCGTTTGCGGCAGCAGAGCCAGGCGTAGTTCTTTTTTTCTTTTAGGAGCATTTTTGTGATAGGCTGGACCCGCTTGCGGTTATATTCTGCATGAATATTGACTTGCCGTCCCACAGTAGCACTAGCGCAATAACTTTCATTAGCAGCGAAGCTCCTTAAGTTAGCCGTAATTTGTCAGGCGTGCCAGTTTTCACAGCAAAGGTGTTTAAGCGACCCGTAATTTGTCAGGAATCATGCAATACCACGTGACGTTGCATTACGTGATTTTGGCGGAAACCTGTAACGGTCACATTGCGTTACGTCATGTTGGCCGAAGCATGTCATGTTACCTTTTATGTATGCATTTTGCGGGGACGTGCCACGTGATATCGCGTTACGTGATTTTGGGGCAACATACCACGTGGCATTGCCTTACATGATGCTGGCGGAAACATTAGAGAGTTTTAGTTTGTCCGTAAACTTCTTCACGTTTACGGATACCGGTTTACCTGGAAAGTGTACGTGACCAGCGGTGCTGGTGGCGACACCTGATGATGCGGAGCCTAACCAGACACACAAAAAGCGAATATTATTGTGGCTTGCCCGTTTTGCTTGAGTGCTAGTGTAAAGCATTGGACGTGAGATAATAATTAACTCTGAGTACTTTCATTACCTCTTTCGAAGAAAACGCTCACGCTACTACAAATAAAATCGAATACATTGCAGTTAAGCAAACCGCGAGTAGATGGCGCTAGCAGTTCTACTCCCGCCGTAAACAGACACGGTAAACCGGTATCCGCAACGTAAAGAATAGACCTGTCCTTGTTTGTCAACAATGTGACGTCACGCAGAGCATCGCCATCGACATCGCGGCGGACCAGTTTCGCAGTGGTTGGCAAAAAGCTCCGGCGGCTACAGCAGTTTGCTTGGGCTTTGCACGCGCTGGTACTGTCCCTTCCCGAGGTTGCGCGCCGGCGGTTTGTGGAAAAGAAGCTGCAAGTTCGTGGAATGCAGTATCCATACTCCTACACCATTTCGGAACGGAAGAATGACCCTAAAACCTTTACCAAACGTTCAGGTCTGTGTGTACCTCGCGAGCATGCCTGGCCCGTACAATGCATAGGCCATGGAGCGTTACTGATCGCTCAAAGCGTACGGCTTAGTGAAAGGCCACGTGCATCTAGTGCTTGTCTCGAACTGGGAAACCAACGCTTTCCGTCGACTGCTGCTGTCATTCGGAAATCCAGAAGAAAAAAAAAATAAACGATGCAGCTGCCTTAATTTTGTCGCGCGTTTGGCACATCCCACAGAGCAAAAGCTAACCACCGTGTCAAAGAGGCCAGGTAACGCGCGCAAAAACCAGTACGCACACGGTCCATCCGTACGGCAGCATGGAACCACGCCGAACACTACAACTTTTGCCAACCAGGCATGGAATGCATGTTTTTCAAAGCAAACACCGTCACGGAGAACCACCGCCATGCCCTACAAGCTGTAGGTAGTATCCACACTGCGCACTGTACCTGCATGGCCGGTTGAGTTGTAGCGCTCATTTGCATTTCCTTCTGTTCTTTATGCTCAGGAACTAAACTTTTATACGGTCGAAAACAGGCGAGACTGGTACTGCTATCGCGTCCGAAAACACAAAATTTTCCTTTGGAGTGCTAGCCCGACGCAAGTTGCAGCGAAGTGAGCGCGAAATGAGAAAATCTGCACAACGCTCGGAACCACCGCTTACTGAATGAATGCTTCCGTTTCAAAGTGCGTTCAAAACGCTCACACTTTTTTCTTTGTGTTTTAAGGCTAGTCCTCTTGAAAGTAAACACGTCAGCTACCCACTCGAGACGGGGCACCCGAGTTGATAAAATATACATGCTCACAAATGCTCTCTGCTGTTCAATAAAGAGCTCTCTCTCTCTCTCACACACAAATGCTGCAGAAGCACTAATAACAAAACGCCTAAAAGCTATAGGTAATAGGCTAGCACTTACCAGCGATGAAATGTAATCCAAAAATCCCGTTGCTGTCCGACGGCTGCTGTTTTACACAGCTCGCACGCACGCTTCCCGTCATTGTGTTGTTTGGACTTCGGAAATCGAGGAGGAAAAAAAAAAAACAAGAACAAGGACCCGATGCCGCGGCCTCTTATCGCGCGTTTGGCATATCCTCCATCGCAAAAGCTAACCACCATGTCAAAGCGACCAGGTGCACGCGCACAAAACAAACGAGTACAAACTCGGTTCACCCGTACGGCAGCATGCAACCACGCCGAACTCTGCAATGTTTTGCCAACCAGTCCGTTCGCACGTGCGCGCTAGGGTCACGTGGCTGACGTCACGGCCCTTTCGTGACGTACCCCAGGACAGGTCTATTCTACGGACAAAACTAAAACTCTCTATTATCACGTGACATCGCGTTACGTGATTTTGGAGAGAACATGTCACGTGACATTGCTTCACATGGTTTGGGTGATCACGTGACATGCTTCCGCCAAAATCACTTAACGCTATGTGACATGTTCCCGCCCAAATATCACACCACTATCAAGTGACCTGTATCAGTTGACTATCGACCAGCTTCGTTGTGATTTGAGCTTGCGATATCCAGCGAAAGCTGCGTACATTTTTTTGTTCTGTGCATCGGCCCTGGTGCCCGATTGCGTTTCGCCTCACATTGCACAAGGTCTCCAGCTTTGACACGTGTATAGAATTCGGTTTATTAAATTCTGCCTTATTTCAATTGTTCGGTGCAGATGGGCCTACAACATAACACCCACATCCAGCGTACATTTCTACAGTAGCGAGTGGTTCTTAAAGTGTGAATACTTCAGTCGTTGCCCGAACTTGCTTAAATCATCCTCCTCAAACAATAACTATGCCCTCCTTTCAATTCCGACTCACACGTCACACTCGGTCACTGTACTCGCAGGATTCCACGATTTCATCAAGAACTACGCGATTATTTGCGCGGCACTTCGTCAGCTGTCAGTACATAAAACGCGCAGGTATTAATACTCTGGCGCCTTGCGATATACGCCACGAATTCGCCTTGTAGAGCTCCCATGGATGTTACACACGCAATTTTTTTCTGCGTTATTGAGCGTGGTCTTCGCTTTATTTCTGCGTAGGCGTTAAAAAATTGCTCGTAAGAGCGTTGAATCGACTACTCAAAATAATTTTGGACGTGTGCAGTTTTCGTTGGGCAGGCACCGTGCGTAACTATGCAGGGTCCCTTCGCGTGCGGTCGCTTTGGTTTGGGCTTCACCTGGCGTTATTTCACTCAGCTATGAAGAATGCAACTCGCTTCAAGTATTACACTCGAGGACAATTAATGCTCTCGTGTTCGCGATACATTCCTTTTCTTTAATGCACGGCGCATTCACTAGCATAGACCAGCGAAAATACGAGACGGTGCTGCTCGCGAGCATGGTTAACAAGGTATTAAAAAGAAATCGTGGAGAGGAACCTCCCGCAGAGTGTGACGAGCACAGGTGAAGCCATCCCTTGCCCCTCGTTTTCCTGGAAGCATAGTATTGCCAACTCATCTCGGCTAGAAGTGAAGTGCTTTTGCTAACCTATCATAGCTGCTATAGGTTATTTGTAAAAGCGTAGTTCCAAGTGAAATTTATTTACAGAGATGAATAGCTCTGAGTACATTTTTTATAACACTTACCAAGTCAGCCACGCTTGCGAAGAAAACCGATCCCGGACATGTGGAGGAATACCCGTCAGCAAACACATTAGTAATAAAACTCGTAAGGCATTTAAAAAACGTCCGGCGTCCCTTCCTTTTCTTTTTCGCTGTGCGGTAACGTTTCATCGTGCCCCTACTAAGATGGCGGAGGTCGTGCTCCACTTTTACACCTCAGAAGATATTCTTTTTCTTCGTAAACCTCCTTGCAATCAGTTCAGCTTCGTTCAATCTAAGCCAGCGCGTTACAATATTATTGGCATTACGCCCCCATACAGATTGTTATTCATTCTTATATGTGCGTCTGCTGGCAAGCGCTGCATTTCGTCTGTGCTTTTTATTCTAGTTTCTCGCGGTTTCGGCGACAAATCGAGCTTCGTATTTCATTGATTACTACGACATTCGTTTACATGGACGAACCGAAACCACGGTATGGCGAGGGACGCATGTGTCCAGCACTTTTGCTCGGCCGTCAGTTTCCAACCCTATGTAGTATCGAACACATGCTTGCACCGTAGGAGTGCACACGAACAAAGAAGGAAGGGCGTGGCCGGGAGTGAGGTGAGTTCAAGGAGCCCATGGCTCCCCCGCCTCTGCACGTAATTTAGGGGAGGACGCTATGTTTCTGATGACATTTAAAAAAAAGACAAATAGTTTTAGTTTCGTCACATGCAGCCCCCTGGGGTGGGCGCGATTAAACCCGATCTCAACCTACCTGTCTCAGAATACCACTCTCTAAACAAGCGGTGTCTGGGACATCTCGGACGTGCTCAAGGTTTCCGCTTTGTTGTAAATTATTAAACACCTTTCATACGCCCAATTTTTACAGGAAGACAAGATCGTGCAACTTTAGTTATGACTTCTTAAACTTAATGCTTCTACAGGGCCACCATCATTAGCATTGCATGCATTTACGGAATGCAGGGCTAATGTTCTTAGGGACTGCATCGAGAAATGGCTCCATCTCGTGCGGGAGCGCGCGCATGCCTATGGCTGACTCTCACCCCTCTTCTCGTTACAGCTTTATGCACATAGGCACGTTCGGAAGGGCGGTCATCGAGAGCCTCCTGCCTGCGTTCCTTCACGAAGGTATGCGCAAAGAAAGAACATTCAGAAATTGGAAAACATCAGCAGATTTTCCCCCAAGGTCGACGTTGACTTACAGCGCATTGTGAAATTTGTATTTAAAAAAATTAAAGAGATAATCATAACGATAAACGAGACGTAAGAAGGCAAATTTGGCTCCGCACGGACTCCTTCGGACAAGAACGTTCTTCTGGCACAGTTGAGGTCATCGGACCTGCGCATCTGCCACTATGCGCGGCAGAAGGGTACCTGCAAAATTTGTTTAACGTAGTCAGAAAACGGTGCCGATAACTCGTGGAGGCTCCTCTGAACGTGTGTGCGAAATATTACTGCACCGCACGCATTACAGAATTTGCACTTAAGTTTGAAAAGCAGCCCGGAAGCGTCCCCTCCTTTTGCAACGAATAACGTCACTGGGGGCACCAACAACGCCTCTCGAGGCGCAGCTGGTGCCCACAGTGACGCAGAAGCTAATCTCATGATCGTGAATTAGCAGTGGTTAATCGTGGAATAGCAGTGATCATGGACAGCACTGGTTAATCTCACGATCGTGGAACGATCCTCTGAAACGCTTTATGTGTTCGCTTCCAGTTCAACGAATAAAGATAATGTATGCGCCAATCTTTAAGAAGACCGGGAAAAGTCAATGCGGCCAGTGCGGCCAGTGATGTCCTTCCTTCAAAGAAGAGGCCATTTACCGCTGGTTTCGAAACTGAAGTGCAAGTTCCTTAGTGCGCGGGGCGCAACAATAGTAGGCTTTACCGTCCACACCGGACCACGCGAAGTCAAAATGAACTGTGGCGAACACCTCGCTTGCCTATTAGATGCTTCGTCATACCGTTGTCCTACCCTTCGCCGTTATCCCTCAGCATAACCGATAAACAAACAAGAACAAAACACCTGCTACGTGACGTATACATTGTGCAAAGGATCGAAAGGCGCGCTAACGCTAACACAAGAGTAAAGCAGTAGACAACGCGAGCGCCGACTCTAAACAGAAGGGGATCACCCAGGCGATAAAGAGAGAAGAGACAAAACATTACGGCGCGTGTTTACGAATGGTATCACCACCTGCGTCTGCACGCTCTTACTTTGTGTAAATGAACTCCCGCCAACTCGCCCAGCTTTCCGTTGCCCTAATTTGACGCATTTTTCACTGAGCCATTTTATGATGCGGGCTATATCGCCGCCACGGTTATCGCATGTTCGATGGAGGCGAAAGTGCGAAAGACCCATGTGATGCGCGCTTCCAGTGGGCATTAAGGAACATCAGGAGCTTGTAATTTCGGCAGCCCTCTACTGCGGCGTGCCCATAATATAGCGGTAATGTCGCCTAAAGCTCTAGGAGTTATTGTTATTGCTGTTATTATTATTATTATTAGTAGTAGTAGTAGTAGTAGTAGTAGTAGTAGTAGTAGTAGTATTGTTGTTGTTTAAAAGGGCCTTGCAACACTTGCCGAACGTAGAAAACGGTGCCTGTCAGAAGTAAATGTTCCTGAGAACATGTGCGCCGAATATCATCGCAATGCACGCACAAGGCAGCTTGGTTTCAAACACACCTGGCAGCCGCTTGCTCTTCTCTCACCAGATGACGTCACAGGAGCACCCATACTACACCAACGTTTACAGATATAACAATGTACTACGCCGCATGACGCTTTTCGTTGTTCTTTAAGAGCGACAAGCACATTTTTCTTTTTGTTGCTAAAATTCAAAGCGACCAAAAAAAAGTGACAGGTTATCTTTCCGCGATCCTGCAATCAACCAATGCTATTTTCGCGTCGAGTGACTCAGTCGTTGTCCCCAGTGACGTTATTTAAATGAAGAAAGACGAGTGCTTTCGAGCGGTGTGTACGGTTACAAACCGTTCCGAATTTTGCGGGACTGGTCCCTACTTTTCACACGGCGTCCCGAGTTCCACGCCATCCCTGTCGGGTCAGCTATATGTCCCGGATTTGTCCCGGACCATACAATTAGAAACTGTTATGTGATGCAACGCACGCCCAACGGCGTGCGTCACGCGACGGAGAACAAAATAACCAGGAATTGCACGTACGAAGCAATGTTGTGGTGGCTAGCGGTGGCTGCGAGGGGCTTCGACCACTTTAGCTTTGCAAACCGCTGCAAGCCGGAAATCGGTGCGACAAAGGAGGAAATGTTGCGAGCATCACATAGCCAGCCGAAGTTCCACTTCAAGAGACCGTAACAATAAAGAAGCAATGGAGTTGTCCGGAAGTCTCGTAGATGCCGCAACAAAGAAAATCAATTTCATTTCGCCCACTATGTTAGCGTAAGTCGCCCTCCCCCCCCCCCCCCCTCCATCTTGTCCCGACTTTCTTCATTGAAGACTTTGTTGCCCTAGCTGTGTTTGAAACCATATTGCGAATTCCCGCTCATTGCAGTGCAGTAATAATTGTTGCGCATGTGCATAATAGCCTGCATGACTGAAAGGCATCGTTTTCTCACTTTTGTAGCCCCGCTGCACTGACCCCCCCCCCCCCCCTTTAAAGGGCAACTCCGGTGGTTTTTCCGCCATATTCTGATATGGTTGTTTCGCAATAGTATTGACATCCCTGAAGCAGCCAGGGTCATTCACTTTTCTCAGAAACTCACCAATAATTTTCAATAAATGAACGGAGGCCATGTTCAAACCGAAACCGAAACGGGTAGACGCTTCGTGCAGCGTATGCGAGGACGTCACAACCTTCCCGCCATCAGGAATGTAGAGCTGGTGCGAGAAAAATGAAAGTGGCGATGTAATCCAACGATGTATCGAGCTCTTCTGAGCTTGACAGCGACGATTTGAGCGCTGAGGTATAGCCGTTTTGCTTTAGAAGGCCCGCCTGCTCGAGCGGGCGGTGTGGCAGTAATGACCTCAAAAACATAGGTTGGCTCGCGTGGGAATCCGTTAAAGATTTTTAAAGATCATTTTCAGGAAAACTAAACGACCTGCAACCGCCTGGCTTGGCATAAATTATTGTAGTACCGAGGAGAGCGTATACCTAAAACTTTATTGAGATCAGTGGACAATGAAAAGTCGCCGGAGTTTACTACACAGTGAGCCCATGGTCCCCGGCCGCACACTATAGTTCCTTAATTTGTGACACACGCGCAGGCTTGGCCTTCTATAGAAGAGGTGGCTTCAGTTCTCACATGGATGAGGCGACGGACTACCGGTGGAACCTACTGGCCGAATGCATAGCTCAAGGATTTCGGGGCTTCAAGCGCACAGCTAATGCGGTACGACGGCACCATTCATTCAGCGTTGGCCATTTTATGCTAAACTGGCTTCTGACTGCGCGTATTGGACCAGCGTATCGGACCACTTGAAGTGTATCGAAGCATCATGCCGTCTTGGAAGCCATGCTGCTTTACAGAAAGTGCGTTGTAGCTGGGCGCGGTATTGTTCATCTAGGAGACTCTATCATGATTGTTTCACAAAGGCCAGAAAGGTAACGTACAACTAGAGCACGTCATCGCTATTCACAGTGGCCGCTTTAACGACTACCTTCGTGCAGTGCGGAATCCCATACACCTGCGTCAACAAACGATTCGAGGACACATAAGCTTCGCATTTGCGGGTGGAACGCGATAGCTCGGCTGGCAGCGTCTGGACGATGTTTGCGAAAGTAACCTAATATGGCCAACGCCTCCACTGTGTAGATGGCGCAGCCCTGGCGCGCCGCTTTTGGTATGGTAGAAATGATGGAAAAGAAGGTTTCTATTTGAGTTTCCGTCTAGAACAATTGCTTTCTCAGGAATTCAAATTACTGTACGAGCTATCATGCGTGTTGGCTGTAACGAAGTCGTAGTTTACAATTCGAATTTTAGTTTGAGAATTTTTTTTTCCTTAACGCATCCGCGCCATGGTGGAGCTCCGGCGTGGTCAGGGTGGTTCGGGTTGATTTTTTTTTTTTTTTTTTGCCATAGTGCCCGACGCCTATGCCGGATTTTCTGCTTCACGTGCTCCCTAAAGGGACACCGAAGAGAAACATTGAAGTGGTTTCCACTGTTCCATTATTATTGGGGAATTTCACCAATCGTTAATTTTGTCAAAGAAAATCGAGACAAGACTTTTTTACATTCTACTTTTATCCTTGAATTCCGCGCCAACAATTCGAGGAGATCGCGTCACGAACCCTATTGCTTTTCTGCGTTTTCTTGCCACATTGTCTGAATCAAGATGCCTAAGCCCGCCTTGTTAAAGGAACCCTGAAACGGTTTTGGAGATCTTGTACAAATGCATTGCGCCGATAGCCCAAGTCCTTCTGATCATTAGCATAACAACATAAGCACTCTGCGTTAAGCCTGTAATTTACAACAAAGTTTTAAATACGCGCATCATGAGAGATCGACGCGACTCGACTCAGCGTAACATCGCCCCTTCCCTGGGACAAGCGATGGGTGCCACAAAGCGCTAGCCTTGAGACGTCACGAGCACCAAAGGGCCAGCCAATGGTATCGTCGCGGCATCTGGCAGCGTACACACGAGTCGCCGGCGCGCTATTACAGATGCTAGCACTGCCGAGGCCGGCGACCTCAGTAAAGACATCGCGGCGCTATGTCGTTACGGAGGGCTTGGCACAGCGGCTGACGTGGGAGGCGCAGTCGTCGCTAGCGCGCACTCCGCAGCTGATCGAGTTGAGGAGGAACAGCAGTGGTAAGGAGGAAGGCGACAGAAATAAGCCCATAGCTGCCTTAGCGCAAGGTGCTTCGCTTTAGTTATGGCGTGAATGATCTCACAATTGTGTTGCCTAATTTAGTGGCTCAATGTCAAAAAGACGTTTCAGGACCCTTTAAAGGGACAGTAAAGTGGAGTGGCTTATAATGACACCTCCTATTTCTAGAATTCAAATGTATTTAATTTCAACATTTTATGCTCAATATTAAGGGAATAAATGAATGTCAAAGTATTAGTTTTGAAGGTCGCGCCGGAGCTTCGGAACCTAATGACTTCAGAATGCCGGTTTTGCTTTTTTTTTCGTTTTTTCGTATTCTCGCCAAATTTGCTCCATTTGTGCGCCAAATTTGTTCTCAAACTACCTGTGCAACGTCTCCGGCTTCTCTGGAACACAATGTAGGTCTTTCTTACCGATAAGTAGTTATATAGTCCTTGGCATACGCCGTCAAATATCTCTGACGTCACACGCTTTGGTTCCTGAATTTGAAAGCGGCGTCGCCACCTGTCTCTTCCTTTAGCGCGTTTCCTAGCTTACTGAGAGTCGTCTCCTCGTAATACCGATTTTTTTCACTATTTTGTACACCTAACCTAGTAATACGAGAAAAATCGTTTCACTTAAGGGTCTCTAAGTATCTGGCTTCAAACGAAATATAGACCTATTTTACAAATAAATAGCTACGTAAGACGTAGTAGACGCCGTCAAAGATGTATGACATGAGGCGTATTTGTGCGGGAGCCTCTGAGCAGGTGTCGCCACTTGTTTCTTGCGCATTTTCTAGCTTACCAAGCGTCTTGTCCACTTTAGAGTGGTGCTTTTGGTAAAGCGAGCGAAAACGTGATTTGTTTGTACGAGAAAAATCGTGATGCCCTTCAGTTTCCTCTTGGCGCTTTCGAGTTAAAATGCGTGTGCCTCACGATCCATATTCAGTTTGACGATTCTGTCCTAACGTACACCTTGCACGTCGAGCCGGTCGTAAGACTGGTGCCCCACACGTTGCCTTTTTTGCTGTGGTAAAGTCTGTCGCTCTGGCACGTAAGCGTTTCGTCGTTCAGTATATAAGAGCGAACGGAGAGCCTTTGCAGCACGCATGCCCTCACTTTGATCAGTGAATGTGGGGGACCGACTACGATTGACGTCCATGGTGTCTGTGAAGGCACTGACACGTCGATGCGATCGCTCGCCTTTGTGGTTAAGACAATGGCTCTTATGTATACTGCGACCATTCCATTAAGCCTTATAACAAGGCAAAACTGAAACAAGACTAGAACGAACAAGAGAGCGGTGCCGGCACTCTTCACCTTTGCTTTGATCTACTTTTTTCCAGCTATCATAAGGAGACACCACAAAAGAGCACGATTGACCGTTCCACTACAAGCATGTACACTTGGGCCAAGCTTAGCTTTATTTATAGCGCTGTTGCATCGCAACGCTGTTTGCGGATTGAGGCGTTCAAAATATCTTGTATTAGACATGCAAAGAATCAGTAGTTCTGGGAAAACGGAAGATGAGGTGGAGAAAAGCTTTATTAAGCAGCTGATTGAACTGCAGTTCTTAATGGGAGCCCTCCGTCCAGGATTCTACTGGCTCTTGCGGCTCGCTGAGCTCCGTCCAGGAGGTCCAATGGGATCTCCCTCTCTCTGATTGCGAGCAGATAAACCAGAAAATATTCTTGTCAGGGCTGAATTGCGCGTACCGTAAACACCTGTCACAGCAGTGATCACGCCAACATTCGTAAACAGCCCTATTAGTCAGCGCAAGTAAACACAAAAGACGCGCGCTGCGCTAAATTAAAAGCCAGATTATAAAAATCAGGTGTGCACGGGGGTACCCAGGACCCATCGGTTTATGGATCGGCCGGCGTACGTGAAGCCACGCGAATTTCTTTGCGGTTGGTGCGCGAAGATAGGTGTTCTAGAGGCAGATACGTGCCACAGCACTACTTCGCTTTGTAAGGATGCACTCATTCGTGGGCGGCATGTGACCGGTTGCACCACCAACGTGAAGGAGCATAGTTATGGAAAAAAAATTGTGATTTATGTTGCGGTTTTTTATAACTCATTACCAGAACTCAACTGTCAGAAATGCAAGTGACGTAGGCACAGGTGATAGGCGACGATTAGCTGTGCAAGTTAGTTATAGCCCGTAATGTAAATATCTAAATAATAAACTCCACTTTTTTCCGTTACAGACCAACGCTTGGTCCAACAGGCGTCCCATGATACAAGTACTTCATCTCGGGGCTGCCTACAAGGTAATCAATTCTCTCTCATCAGTAACTGTGCCAATTCTCGCCAGGACGGAGCTAAAAACAGTCCGCATACATAATGTAGCACATAGTGCATTGATGATTATGTGCCGAACATGCGTTTTACACAACCCACCATTATACACAGCTTATATACCTGTAGCGGACCCACCGCGGTGGCCGAATGGCTATGGCTTGTGAATGCTGACCCGAAAGCCGCGTGGTCGAAAGGCGAAATTCTAGAAGCCCAAGCATTGTGCGATGTCAGCGCACATTAAAGAACCACGTGTCGTCAAAACAGCATCTCTCATAATCTCGTGGTTTTGGGATGTAAAAGACTACAGACATTATCATTACGCCGGTAGTGGCCAGAAATGCTACAGGGAAAGCACAATGTTTCTGGCAATGTATTTCATTCCAGCACGTGGTTCTCTGATTGATTGCTGCGTTTGGCGTTCCAACACCACGAATATGATTATGAGAGACGCTGCAGTGGAGGAAATTTCGACCATCTGGGGTTCTTTAACGTGTACTGACGCGCTAAAGAACGTGTCAGTACATGGGCCTCAACATTTCACCTCCATCGCAGTTCAGCCGCCGCGGCCGGGATTCGATCCCGCGACCATCGGTTCAGCATCCGAGTGCCGTAGCCACTATACACTGTTTCACTAGTTCCATGCAACAGAGCCAAGGTTACGAGGCCACTGAGTGAAGCATTCTTCAGAAGTCAGACGAAATGCCATTGTTCGGACATGCACCTGCGAGCCGCCACTGCCAATAGCGGCCCCGCTTTACCGTCCTCCTCCTCCTTCCAAGGCTGCAGCTGCCACTGCAGCGCCCGCCATTGGCAGATGAGACGCGGCGGAAGAACACGTTTAACATGTGTTCGCCCCGCGGATTGGCCGAAGAGGCGTGTAGCTTCCACAGTGCTGCACGGCACTTCTGAAACATACTATATATAGACCATCGTGGCAGGCAATGAGGCACTTGGAAAAAGTAACGCTTAAATGACTCGTTTACGTACGTAACAGCGAGAACATAACGCAATGCCTATGATTTGGTGCCGACTCGCTCCTTATATAATGACATGCCGCCTTCTGTTTTTCCAAAGCCACGAGGAGGTCAGAATAATAGCTGCCAATGCACAACTTCCTATGAGGATTGATGTTCAAATGCGATGTATATTGTGGACCTTTTGAGGCGGCGTGACCGTTATGGGCGTCCGTCAGAATGCACGACAGCTGGAAAATACTCTTTGGAATCCAAGATCACCAATTCTAGCGAGGCTCTTTCAATATACAGCCAACCATTTAGAGAGCCCTATGAGTTGTAGGCAGAAGTGGTATAACAATAAATAGGTCTGGTTACATACGCCGCCCAGTTATATCCACTACTATTAGAGCCAACACTATTGCGGTTTTTCGTGCGGAGGTGTCCTTGAAAGAGTTGGCAGTGACCCTGTCGTCACACCAAATGATACGTGACCAAGGGGTGATAACATGGTGGGGTGGCAAAATGACGTTGCAGGATAATGTCATCGATGAGGACATTTAGGACGTGATGGACGACATGTTATCATCAAAGGGAAGTTTGTTTACTGTAATGGTAAATAAAAAATTTCACAGAGTGGGTCAAGACACAGGAAAGGAAGGCGTCAGTACTAGCGCTTGCTTATAACAGTGCGTTTATCGAAAAGTACATAGAAAAATTAGGTGACCACGTGTTAAGAAATCAACAGGCGCAATGACATGATTATCTAAGGTGTAACTCTATTTAATGTATTTATTTAGATTACCTATTTAACCCGCTGTAGTAGCTTAGCGGCTATGCTTGGTAAGGTCGAGGTCGCGAGGTGAATATCAGCCTGGCGGCCGAATTTAACGCGGAGTCTTCGTGCGAAAAGCACTGGTGAACTTAGATTGAGGTGTACGTTAAAGAACCTCAGGTGGTAAAGATCACTGAGGAGCCCTGCACTACGGGGCGTGCGTGCCTCGTAATAACAGCTGGTCCTGGCACGTAAAACTCCATCAATTGTTATAGATTGTCTGTTTATCTAACGCTCTGCTTATCTTGAAATAGATTATCCTGAAGCCACCTTACATAACTATGGCCCCTCCACGGTGGTTAGCGACTATGGCACTCAGCTGTTGATCGGAAGGTCGCGGAATCGAATCCCGGCCGCGGCGGCTACATTTCAATGGTGGCGAGATGCCAGAGGCACCCGTTTGCTGTGCGATTCCACTCTGCACGTTGAAGAACGCCAGGTAACCAAATTTGCGAGCCCTCTCATGATCATATCATAGCTTTGGGACGTAAAACCCCAGAAATTATTATAATGCCTTAGATAATTATGTCGTTGCGTCTGTTCTCGTCTTACACGTGGTCACGTAACTTTTCTGCATATTTTGTTTGGTCTTCAAGATACGTTTAGTTGTGAGTAAGCAGACAAGCAGGAACACAAACGTAAGCAGACAAATTCCAAGCACACGTGGAACGTGGATGAACTATTTGAAAGAATGTGTGCGGCCGTTTACTGATATGGAACTATAAGATTTCCTAGCACAGTAGCGCACCGACGGGGGGGTTTCAGGGGTTGTAACCCCCCCTTGAGGGCGACCTAACCCCCCTCCCACTCCGTAACTGCTCCTATGTCCTTGAAGAATGTGGCGCTAATTTCTCTGCAAAACACCGAAAAAATAATCAAAAATAATCATCCTCATTGATGTTACTATTATTTGGCATTTTATTTACTTTTTTTTACCCACGCAACAACTGTGTAATCGTATGCCCGGCCCTTCGGGAAATATTGAACTCCCCCTGACAGAGATCCTGGGTGCGCTACTGTCCTAGCATAATATTATACACAACCACACGTCCGCCCGGTAGCATTTTCATATTTCCACCGTTAATCGCACAGCATTCAAGCAACAAAAATTTTAATTTCCCTATATACTGGGACGTGTACGGCGACAGATTAATCAATTTTCTGGTACCGAGATGTGAAACAATTTTGCCATTGAAATAAAAGTCGCAAGAAGTCTTGATATAACGTATAAACGTTACTTCCTTGCCCATCGAGCGTGTTCATAAGTTTTTCGTTTTCTTTTCTTTGTTCTATATTGAAGTTTCGTTATACGTAGTAGTTATGCGTACCTTTATAGCGCACCTCTTATTTATGTATAACAATGTCATAATTTTTTACTGTAGAAGACTGCTAATTCTTCTAATAATTTTTTCGTTGGATCCATCATCGCTTTAGGCTATAGGTCGAAATTTCTCGGTGTATAAAATATGATACGCAATAAATGTCCCTTCTCCCCGATTTATTGTGAAATTCGTGCCCCTCCAAGGTGTTCAAGTGGTCGTGGCACTCGGCTGCTGATCCGAGGGTCGCGGGATCGAATCCCGGCCGCGGCGGCTGCATTTCGATGGAGGCGAAATGTTGAGGCCCGTGTGCTGTGCTATGTCAGTGCACGTTAAAGAACCCCAGGTGGTCGAAATTTCCGGAGCTCCACTACGGCGTCTCTCATAATCAGAGCTGGTTTTGGGACGTTAAACCCCACAAACCATCGTCGTGAAATTCGAGACGCACGATGTAACAATTGCATTTATTCATTATCTTGCAGATCAGACGTTCTGGCCGGAGTACTCAATACTCATATGTCATTCTATCAGCTAACTTTGTGTACCGGTATCCCCGGCCCAAATCCCAGCCCCCCACTCACCCCCCCCCCCTCGAGCACACCGAAGGCCGCACACAGACAAAAAAAAAAAATATGACAGTGTATTTACACCTATAGGTTCTCATTATAGCAGCCAAGTCGGTCAAACTTTAATCAATAATTTTTATTGCAGCGCCATTCGCATCTCGCGTTGCATTCAGCTTCTGTGCGGTCGCTCCTCCAGCAAATGTTTCTTTGCCCTGATGACGCAGGCCTATCACAAGCTCATCGAACGACTGAAAGGGCGTGGCAAGAGCTCGGAGAAACTGTTACGTCTGAGCGATTCCGTTTTCATGGAACCGGACCAGCTGTTCTTCGTGCTGTACGGATGGGTAAGAAGACTGCTGCACCCCTTACACCGAGTATACGAATCGGCCCAAGTATTCAAAGATATCTCGTCAACATATCGCGTTCGCTCAAATGTGTCTACATTGGTCATGGGAAGTCGGGTGTCAACTTGTAAAAGGCGAGGGTAATCAGCTGCTGACCTAAAAGTTCAAAAGCAGCATCTTTTACCTACGCCAGCGGTCGCTCACTTGTAACGTCCACCTTAAAAGGAAACTCCGGCGGTTTGTTCATGTCCTGATATCAGTGTTTTCCGATGGTTTTCCAATGGTATCTGGTGGTCCTGTAGCAGCCAGGGTGGCTCCGTTCCCTCAGAAACGCATCAATAATTTTAAATAAGCAACTTAAAGTCGTCTTCAAGTCGAAACCAAAATGGGTAGATGCTTCATGGAGCGTGTGCGCTGACGTCCCAACCTTCCCATCACCAGAAATATGGAACTGGCGCCAAAGAAATGCCAGTGGCGAGGTCATCCGACGAAGCATTGAGTTACGTCAGCTTTTCTCATCTTGACAGCGACGATTTGAGCGCTGATCGCAGTTTTGCTTTTGAAGGCCCGCTGGTTCGGGTAGGCAGCGCGGAGGCGATGACGTCAAAAACAAAGAGTGGCCGGCGTGAGAATCTGCTAAAAATTCTAAAAAAAATTTTACGGGAAAACTAAATGACGTACATCCGCCTGACTTGGCGTATATTATTACAGTACCGAGGAGAACATCTATTGCAAATTTTATTGAGACCAGTGGACAGTGACAAATCGCCGGAGTTTCCCCTTAACGTGCCGCACGCTGTGACCCGTATGAATTACTGCGTATGGTACATGTCAAAAACATCTCGGATTTGCAGGATCCGTGCCCTTCTATCCTTCTAGACCGAATTATAGCTTGTATGCACCGAGCCTTGATCCGTGACTCATATTCCAAAAATGAATAACGACTGCACACCGCATTCCTTTTTCTTCGCGGCAATATTTCGACGAGATGGGCGTGAAAAATCGCATCTTATCCGGTATGCACTAAAAAGAAAAATAGGTGCACGCAGCACACCGACCATTTCTTCTGCCTGATAGTTGGTCACCCATTCTCACTGCCGCTCGAACTCAAGTCTGTCGCCCTATTTGAGTTGCCTCTCTCGGTATCCCATAGCAGATATCGAGACACATGGTCGTGGTCTCGGGACACAACACATTGCCTCAGAGATGAGTGGTGGGAGGGAAGGCTAGACGTCGGTGCACGCTCTTCAACGAAAGGGAAGCGGGCGCTGGCTTCGCAGACAAACCTTTTCCAGACGCACAGACAGAGAAACAACTTTATTTAAAAGTCCGGCGATGATAGATAGGGGCGGGCTTGAACCTCGGCCTAGGCATCGGCCGCGAGCCCTTGAGCTCGAGCGGCTTCCTCGGCTCGCTGGACCGCCCAGTTGTTGTTCTAATGCGGAGCTGAGCGGATCCGCCTCCCAGCGCGCCCTGCGGTTCGAGACTGCCTCCGCGATTGTACTGCTGATTGCGTCGTTGAGACTCGAACTTTTTCCAGATTCTCTTTTTTTTTTCTGAAGAAGGAGGGGCTGGGGGGTGCTTAGAATTGCGGAGATACGACAGCTTGCGACAATGCGCTCTTTAGTGGTGAAACTAGCGTTATTGAAGGGCCTTAATTTAACGAACTAGCGCGTAAGGACAACTTTCGAGGGCACATGACTAATAATAAATTGCCTTACTTCTTGTTTCCTTCCGTTTGCAGAGCCTCTGCAGTGCTGACGGTGCTAATGAGAGGAGCATCTCCCGTGAACATCCTACACGATGGAGGTAAAGAGCGTCGCCTCGTTTCCCCTTCGTACTTGAAATTTCCGGGCGTTCTTTCCAAGCAAATTCTCTTTTATAGAAGTCAGTGCATGACATCCTATCTACACTCCAGAAACAAACACGTGCTAGCAAAAATTTCAATGCTATGTACAGGAGAAACGAATATATCATGAATTCGGGTGGACAATGTTGCGCTCTTACGGCCCACTTCGTGTTTTCTGTGTGTCCGACTGCTTTGTGCGATCATTTCCTTTAGAGACACACAATCCGCGTGCGTTGCGGCGTTTTCGTATGAAAGCCATCTCATCAACATAAAAAAAGCACAAAGGGGTGCACTGCCAAAGGGAGCACTTGCGCGCAGAGCGCGTCCACGCTTTGTTCCCTTGCAAAGCTTTTGTCGTATGTACTTGCGGCACGTCAGTTGCGGTTGGCAGTTGCGACTTTCTTCGACACATCTGCATACCATGAACGGGCATCATCTCTGCAACCACTCAGCAGCAATAGGAGCGGCGCAAATCTGAGTGTTCTCTTTAGGTGTGGATCGTACTGTACTTGATATAAGCTGCAGCTTGTGCAGTTGCAATAAAAAATTCGAGGGAGTGAATTCGCGGTCACAGTTCCCAAAAATAACGAGCATCGCAGTGAGTGAAAGAATGAGAGACTGACGCCAATATAACAAGGCATCATGCAAAAACGCTTGAAAACAACGTAATATTTGCATGTGAAAACAACGGATCGTCAATGTCTCCACATGCAAGATATTTTGCCGTAGTTTCGTATGCTGTAGTTTCACTATAATTATAGTCACCGTGTGGCCTATCGAACAAGAACAGACAATCGGAAAATATTGGGTAAAGAAAGGCACTATGTGGTCGAAACTGTGAAAACAGATGGTTAATCCACGTGACCGACCAGAAACAGTTTGAAAGGCCGTACTGATCTCACGGAACTTAAAGAACGACGTCAATTTCTCTTTTTTTTTTTTTTGGTAACTGGAACTTAGCATGGAGCATGACTGGACTGGCACTCTGCTGATTTCGACAACGGACGCACACTACAAATTCGGCAAAGGCCGTCGATATGGCTGAACCCCCTAACTTTGGAGGAAAATATTTTAATCTGCTGAGACCGATTTATTATAGCTCTGGAGAAACTGTGTCCATTTACTGCGTACCAATGGGCCCATGTTTTGCGTTGTGAACTCCCAACGAAAATTCTTGGTGGCGCCGCTGAACTTTCATCGCCAGCGTCAGACACAGGGCTCCTCACCTTATCTCCGCTACCACTTTCCGCAATTAAGTGGGTGCCCGAGAGCGAACGCTACTTTCCTGGGGTTTCTCCGTTATCTCTTCCAAAGTTCGACGGATAACCGCCGCCAATCTTCTCACTGCCATCGCCGGTGTCATCATAATCACCTTGCCTACACCCACTGCAGGACAGGGGCCTCTCTCGTAATCCTCCAATTATTACTGTCCCGCGCCAGCTGAGACTACGTTATCACCGCAAGCTTCTTGATCTCATCTTCCCACCTAACTTTCTGCCGCCCCTTGCGACGCTTGCCTTTGCTAGGGCACGGCCGGTCTGGACGCGCGCGCTCGCTCTCTCTTTTACGGCCTGCGCACGGCGGGCTGTTGCTACCTATCGCCGCAACTTGGCGGAAGCGCTCCGAGCCAACCCTCTCTAAACCAGCTCCCGGCCATTGCGGAGGCTAGCGCGCGTTGGGAATGCTCGGCCTCAGACTTGCCGTGTCACTTTCTGAAGCTCCTCTATATGCTATGCATGGTACCAATGCGATGAGAATACGGTAGCAAGCATATATATGGCAACTCTGGTGCTTTCCGCTTTTCCGAGGGAGAGGCACAAGCCACTGATTCGCCCGCTTCTGCCGCTCCTGAGAGCACTTAGCGATGCGCGTCGCGCTCAGAAGGCTCGGCCGCATGATTCGTCACCGACCGTCAGAACAAATGACACGAAACATTCTTTTTTGAAAGAAATTGGTTTCCAAAACGTTTACGTCAAATGCACATATGCCAACCATTAATGTACTCGAAAATGATAAAATATGGTCATTTTTATTCAAGCTGTCGCAATTCTTGCTTTATTATTAAAATAAATACCTCGAAAAGGGGAAAGTCACACTCCCCACAAGTAGCCGTGAGTCGCAATCACAGCAGAAGGAACATAATAATAATAATAATAATAATAATAATAATAATAATAATAATAATAATAATAATAATAAACTCGCACCACACCACGCTGAGTCCCTGCATGCATATAAATTCCCAAGCTCTCACGTGTCCAGAGCTGCAGCGTGCAAGAGATGAGAAAAATCTTTTTATGCAATAACGTACGCCGCAGGCGAAGAAAAATAAAGAACTTTCACAGAAACCGTTCAGCATCATACAGAATGTTGTCCTTGGTACTAAAATAATATAATGCACAAGAAGAACTGAAAAGAAAAAAAATCGTCTCCGCATGCAGGATATTTTGCCGTAGTTTCGTATGCTGTAGTTTCACTATAATTATAGTCACCGTGTGGCCTATCGAACAAGAACAGACAATCGGAAAATGTTGGGTAAAGGAAGGCACTATGTAGTCAGTGTCGAAACTGTGAAAACAGAGGGTTAATCCACGTGACCGACCAGAAACAGTTTGAAAGGCCGTACTGATCTCACGGAACATAAAGAGTGACATCAACTTCTTTTTTTTTTGGTAGCTGGAACTTGGATAGCATGGAGCATGACAGGACTGGCACTCTGCTGATTTCGACAACAGACGCACACTACAAATTCGGCAAAGGCCGTCGATATGGCTGAACCCCCTAACTTTGAAGGAACATATTTTAGTCTGCTGAGACCGATTTATTATAGCTCTGGAGAAACTGTGTCCATTTACTGCGTACCAATGAGCCCATTTTTTGCGCTGTGAACTCCCAACGAAAATTCTTGGTGGCGCTGCTGAACTTCCATCGCCAGCGTCAGACACAGGGCTCCTCACTTTATCTCCGCTACCACTTTCTGCAATGAAGTGGGTGCCCGAGAGCGATGCGCTACTTTCCTGGGGTTTCTCCGTTATCTCTTCAAAAGTTCCACGAATAACCGCCGCCAATCTTCTCGCTGCCATCGCCGGTGTCATCATAATCACCTTGCCTACGCCCACTGCAGGACACGGGCCTCTCTCGTAAGCCTCCAATTATTACTGCCCCGCGCCAGCTGAGACTACGTTATCACCGCAAACTTCTTGATCTCATCTTCCCACCTAACTTTCTGCCGCCCCTTGCGCCGCTTGCCTTTGCTAAGGGTCCACTCTGTCACCCTTAACGAAGAACGGTTATCTTAGGATTCTCGTTACATGCTTTGCCCACGTCCATTTCTTCTTGTTGATTTCTACTTAGATGTCATTAAAATGCATTTGTTCCCTGACCCACTTCGCTCTCTTCTTGTCGCTCAATGTCATGCCTATAATTTTTCGTTACACCTATTATTAGGGACATTTAGCGTGTACGGTAGACCGCCCTACGCAAGGTAGTTTGCGTAAGGGCCTATACTCGCTCAGCCCGCACGCCGCTCCGCACGCGTGCGGAGAGCGTGCGGAAGGGTGAAAACGGCTGTTAAACTGATCGAATGGCGAAATATCGAACTTGGCAGGGCTTGCGTGACCCCACCGACTTCAATAATTCGCCATTCGATCAGTTTAACAGCCGTTTTCACCCTTCCGCACGCTCTCCGCACGCGAGCGGAGCGGCGTGCGGGCTGACCGAGAATATAGGCCCACCGGCAACACCCGATGCGCCTAGAACGCCCTTGGCATTTGACGCCCTCCGTTGTCCATGCCGCCGTTTTACATGGTCACAGCTGTAGAGCCATGGTAATGAGACGAACACGGGTGTTTTCTGTAGCAAGGTCCAGTTTATTCTCCCCACAAGAAGTAGGATCGAGCGGGCTCACGCAGGTGCGTTGTGAAAGGCGAGAGTAACAGAGAGGAAGGAGAAACTAAGAGGAGAGCAGTAGGTTGCTCGGACATCGAGTGGAATGAGAAGAAGAGAAAAGGAAGAAGGGAAAAGGGAGCTTGCGCTCTGGCAGTGGCCATGTGGCACCGTCGCACCCGGCGATGATTTTTATGACAAATTGACAAAAAAGGGGGGGGGGGGGGGAGGTGTCAATGCTGCAGTGCCGCTACAAGGCTACCCTGAGGGGGCGCGTATTCTGGGCGGGTGCGCTCTAAAACTAGATTGCAAGCTTTCCTAGGCTATCCGGTATACACCCTCCGGCATTCCGCCGCGGCTTTGCGCATAGCGGTTTACCGGACACGCTAAATGTCCCTCCCCTATCCCCCCTGCCACTGGTAGCCAACGTTGACAACAGCTTCATGACGCCCAAGCGCCGTCAGCATCACACTTGGCACAAATAAACAAAAAAATGTCTGTTGTTAACCAGTCGAGAGTGTGAAAGTGGTCAGTGCGGCCTATCGAAACCATAACTTGTCGGCAGTATTGTCCAGAGAGCTCAACGGCCGTAGTAGCTTGCGACAACTCTGACCCACAGTGCTTTCTTTGTCGTCAAAATTCAGTAACCTGAAAGCAGAGCATCTGACGTCATTTTGCAGCGAACTCGCATAGGCTAGCCTCCCGAGTATTGTAGCGTGTAGGAGTAAAAATAAACTCTAGTTTCCTATGGCTCCTCAAGACGGTGGTAACCATCCACGCTCTGCCAGGACGCGCGGGCGCCTCGGGTATACGCAAATAATTTAATGATATAATGTGAACATGTTCCAAGGCCGCCCTATCCTTGACTTAAACGGCCTATATTGCCCATAAAAAAAGTTTTCAGTGCAATGCATGTGTGGATAAAAGTGAAGCGGACTTTAAGGTGCTCGGTGTTAGCTTGATCTTTGGACGCTAGCGTTCCTGCTTGCGGAAGCAGCAAACAATAAAATAATAAACATAAGTTCTATGGCCGTCATACTTTGACATTTGACTGCTTACATTACCCCAGGAAAAATGTATTCCTCGCAATGCCTTTGTGTGCAGAGGTGAAGCCCGCATTAAGGGGTTCGTTGCTACCTTGGGCTTTGTAAAGTTGACAGGGGATGCGTAGCTCCGGAGTGAATCAGCTCTTCGGAGCCGCTGTTTGAGTGTGTCGTGACTGAGTAAAAGCGAGCCGCGGTACTTTAGGGTGTGAAGAGAGGCGGCTAACCAAAAAGTACCGCGTCGCCTGCGTCGGAAAAATGGGGACCACTCAGCACAGCGCATGTCCCCGAAGAAAGTGGCAGGCCCGCGCATGCAAGCGTTACCAGCCATGCACAGCTGGTCTGTCGAAGTGGAGTAGGATCTAAGAAATCGCAAACCACCGCAGCCGCCCCGGAGTCATGCGGAGCGGTGACATTAAGTTGCGGAGCAGCGACAGGACGTTTTGGGCAAGAGGTCTAGCAGCTCCACGACACAGCTCCGAAAATGCGGCTCGCTTTCCTGAGCTGCCACCTTTTCCGTGTAGTGTGGCCCGATGCGCTCGCTCACCTGCGTTTTGAGACACTGTAAGACTGCAGTTTGGTAACTAGCCACGAAGGAATCGGCGTTCTCACTGAGTTAGCCATTCGTCTAGCGAACGTCAAGCACGCTAGCCGAATGAATGAACCAGTTGAACTGGTCCATTCATTTAGTGTTGGTTTCCTAGCTTCAGCTGCGTGGCAGCTCATAACCTCATGTCTTGAAGGGCATGTTTTCTGCCTGCTTATGTGATGGCCCCGGTACTGTGCGATGTCAGTGCACATGAATAGAACTACAGGTGGTAGAGTTAGGAAGCCACCACGCCGTCAAGCGCATGGTTTCGGTCGTGTTTTATCCTGCAATCGTAGTTTTGGCCTGTATAACACCAGCAGCTATTATTGCTTATGTGAAGACAGTTATAGAAAAGTACAATTGTGTTTGTTTTTTTTCTTTGTTTTAATAAACAGTTATTTACTAATTAACATAATGTACCATACAGTTTGTTTCACTTACAGTATTCTGGACTCTTTTCTCCGAGCAAAACTTATCAGTGCAAAGTACGCATTTCTCCTAACTGCTGTGGAAAAAGAATGGTGTTTGCACGTCGGCGACCATTCTGAGCGTGCGCGCGTGTAATTTAATGAATTGTATATATAGCGTTTCCAGTGTGAACCACGCAACAATACTTTAAAACAACTCATCATACGGGCCATTGGCTATACCTTTCTGCAAACCTCGTTCCATTCCCATCGATACAGGGTCAGAATGATATTTTCTGTCTGAGAACTGGTTAATCAAAACTAAGATAACGCTTTTATAAACTCAATTTATTAAACTGTCACCAGACAATGTCAGTGTACTTACGAATCGTTGGCCAGCTAACAAATTTATCTTTTTTTGTCAACGCTACTTGAATGGACAATGCATAAAAGAGGCTTAATTTAGTGAATCAATGCGCCGCTCTACTGAATCGATCCCTCTCAGTGAGCGGAGCCACTCGGAGCAGTTCACTCAAATAAGCCGTTTTGCTAATCTATAAAAATTAAGCTCACTTTAGCAGAGTACGTATAGCCGTGAGGCCTGCTCACGGAGAAAAAAGTCGACGCATGTCGCGACGAGGAGAATGCGGTCTTGTGAAGGTGGACTCTGCGAGCAGACGTATATCTTAAAGCGGTGTTGTCATCTATGTCTCGCCCTAGGCACTGAAAGAATGTTTTAAACACTGACGGGAACGTACACAACGTGGTCTTTCATGTTAAAGTAGCCTCCGCCGTTTCACCTGTGTGTAGGGCGTACGTAGAATGTGTCCTTCGCTAATCATGCACTTTCCAGAAAGGGGAATATGGCTCAAAATTTTGTTGTGGATCACTACGGTTCACGACGGGAGGCTCTAACACAATTTATCAATTTCATCGTTTGGTATTTTCAAATGCTCTGATCTCGCTGGGAATGCTGAACACGCGTGTACACAAACTAATCTTTAAATTTAGCTGAAGTGCATGATAGCTCCTTTTAGTGAGATGCTAGTGAAATAAAGCGATATAATTGTTTTGTGCGCGTCTATGTTCACAATGACACGTGCCTTTCTCTGTCTTTTTCAGCATCCAAGACATTTTGGAGAATAATCGTGCATTTCAAAACGCCTTCCGCTGCCCCGCGGCGGGTAACTCTACTGCTTGCCTCGCGAGCTTTCTCTGACACTGGGACAGCCAAATGCCTTCGTCTCACGATTTCAAAGGGCTCCGCAAAAAAAAAAATGAAGCTCTTCAATTTTTCGATCCGTAATGTCACGATACCTGATTTGTAGGTTATGACATAAAGACAGTACTCGCTTTGCAAATTATGACATCAAAGTATAATAAACGTACAATTTTTGGAGGTTCAACCTAGGTGTATTGTCATCCCGTCATCAATGCTCGCAACAACTCATGTCTGCAGAAATGTGGATTACACTTGTGTCATCTTACACCAGGCAGTACGTATTGTATAGGCTCCTCTGAATGACAAATTCAGACAGGAATCTTGAGAAAATGAAGGTCGAGGAGATCAAAGTCTATTAACAGGATAAGTCGCTTGGATAAAGTTTCGACGAGATCCCTTTTTTTCAAGCGCTGGAGCTCTCTTTATCACTGCGAGGACGGATACAAGTCCATCTTCCCGAATGCCTGCTGAAGAATAAAGCCTCTTCAAGCACGATATCCTTGTCTTTTTCTCAATGATGATACTTAAGAAACAGGAGAACGAAAAATAGGGAATGCTGGCAGCGAGGCGTAAGTATATGTCAACTTTTTATATATACAGCGAGCCAGCACTGGGCTTCTCTTCATGTGTAGGCGCACATAATCATTGCATGTCCATTGGGCGTGCTCGTTCCGCCTAACCCTCATGCCTTGATTAAACGGAGCCCTTAATACAGCTTCATAAGCGGTGGAGAGTGCTCTTCGGTCAGTCCAAAAAAGCAGACCGGTTACTGAAGTGCAAAGTTCATATGTTTGGGAATCATTAGAAATTAGTCTACATAGGAACAGAATAAGATTACTGTTTGAGATTATCAATTTAAAAACTTCAATTCGTACAGATATGTCCATAAGGGCCCCTGGTGGGCTTAGCGAAAGATTCAGTCAGTGCAATCATCCGGCCTATGCCGCCCGCACAAACGTCTTTCAGTCTTCATTTTTCTCTGATGTTATCGAAATGTCGAATGGACAAGCTGCGCATATTATAAGGTGGACGCTTTGAACGCAAACAAAAATACACAGAACATGCCTTTATCTCAAAAGGCCATTGCCTCCAATTTCTTCGTTCTAACTCTTCCTCGTCTTCTCTTCTGAGCTCGCTCTTCCATTATGTGATCCTATACCCGGTGCATGCATGATGTGCCCTATCATCTTTCCACCGGGGAGGGAAAAGGGGCGGTGAGGAGTAGGGTGCAGAGGAGTGTTCGTACTTGTAAGGTACAGTGGCGGCAGTGTTCTGAGCGCTAAAACGTCATGACTCCACTTCTTCGTTCTGCGCAGTGGCCTCTCCTTGCGGTGGCGCGCAAGTTTTCTGCGCAGAAGACAAGTTATTTTAGCGCTGGGGGCATTGTCGCAGACTGCCCCGCTGTCGCGTGTCGGTGGGCACTGAGCCGTGTCAAGCCGAAAAGCGTTTCCAACCTCTCTTCCCACGTTGGTCCTCTCCGTAGTCATTTGTCACTTGGCTATGGAATCCTTCAGCAAACGGCTGCGAATAGCGGTGTCCAACGGCAGCAGCATGTCAGTGGCGTTGTTCGTCTGCGGCGTCCGGGTGACGTCGGCCACGATAACCCATTCTACGGCCTTGGACTTATTCACGCGCGATGCTATTCGTCCATTTCCTGACATCACTGGGTACTCAAGGTGTCCGAGTTCCTGATCTGTTGCTGTGGCCCGCGAGAAACCGTCGTCCTCACAGGTCATTAGTAGCATAATGGTGGACACTGGCATGGACCATGCATTTCCCCGACGGGTGGGGCAGGCCAGGTTCTGGCTTTCTGGAAGCATCGTCATGAATGCAGACGGCGGGATGGTGTCGACTCGGCCAGTCGTTGTCCAGCGCCGGTGACAAGGCCACCTGAATTTTGCAGTCTAATGCTTGTTTCTTTCTCTGCCTCGTTCTTTTCGTCTCCTCTTTGTTTTAATGAAGTACGGACACGTGTTCTATACACATTTTGTCTTCTCGCTCTAAACAAAGGCACTGATGTCAAGAACTCGAAACAAGGTATCGTGGTGTCTCGGACAGCTACCTTAAAAACCCACTTTCGGTTTCGAGGGGGCGGTTCCATAGTGACGTGCCAACACAGTCGAACGTGGGTCTAGGTCATGTGTGGACAGCAAACCGCGATGGAGGTACGGAAACTGTGCCGGCTTTCTGTCATTTGCGCGCGGTGAACGCAATGATCACGTTGTTGTCAAGCGACTTCAACAGCAATCTTTAGGCGACGGTGTTCATGCGTCATAGTACTGTCCATTGCTATGGGGCTGGCTTGCAGGTTCTGTGCGACGAAAACTTTACATTAACTTAAAATACTTCACATGCATTGTGGAAAGCGTTAACATTGCATGCGAAGAAAACGAAAAATATCCCTTTTGCTCCCCCTCAACTCCGGCGATTTTTCAGTGTCCACAGGTCTCAATAAAATTTTCCTTGTATATTCTCCTCTGCACTCTAATGACGTATGCCAATCCGGGCGGCTACAAGTTCTTTAGTTTTCCTGGAAATTAATTTTAAAATTCTTAGCGGAAATTGCCACGCGGGAAACACTGTGTTGTTTTACTCATCACCTTTAACGCTGCCTCTCCAATATCAGTGGGCTTTCAAAAACAAAACGGTCATGCTTCTGCGTTCAAATCGTCGCGGCGAAGTTCAGAAAGCTATCATAACTCAATACATAGTCGGTTTACCTCGCCGCTGTCATTTTTCTGGCACCAGCTCCATATTTCTGATGGCGGAAAGGTTGTTGCGTCATTGCATACGCTGCTCGAAGCGTCTACTGGTTTCGTTTTCGGTTTGAACACGTCTTTCAGTCGGTTATTTAAATTTATTGGTGCGTTTCTGAGAAGACTACACGGTCCGTCCTGGCTGCTATAGGACTATCATCGAAAACATCGATATCACAACATGGTAAAAAAAAACCTCCGGGTTTGCCCTTTAAAGGAGCCCTGAAACGCATTTTACGCACATTTATTTTATTGTACCTTCGCTTTATGTGGGACCTGATGACGACCGAAACACCAGTGAAAGCGACGAAATCGAACCGTATTATATTTTAATTTTTATCTGAAATCGGTTTCCGCGCTGAGTGCAGCGCCATACATCAACTGTTTTTCCGAGCGGATATGACATCACCTTGCTGGCTTTGCTGCAGGTTCTGATTGGCCGGGACACAGTAGGAATAAAAATATGCATCACACATGCTTACAATGCATCCAATATAAGAAATTTTAAATTGAGAACCTGTTTTATGCTTGCTAAAGCTACTAATAAAAAGTAGAAATTTGTGCATTACAATTTCATTTTGCTTGTAACCAACACAAGGAGCGCTGTGCGGCCCATGTGGCTACACTCTTAGCTGGAGGGGGAGTTTTGTGAGAGCAGAACAAGCGTGTTACTCTCGGCAGAGTTCTTTAACTCTGTGTGAAAGTAGTGCAGAGTTAGCCGTAAGACTTACTCTTTCCCTGGAGGTTGAGTGACATAAAGTGCAAACTCCCTGCTAGCGATGTGGAGTTTGCAGTGCATTCAACTCTGCGGCGAAGTAGCATAGACGGGGTCTAGCACTCCGTCACTGGCAGGTGGAGTACTGGCGTGGTGGCACGCTTCAGGCTGTCATGGAGTGATAAAGACCACGTACTCCTCGTTTTCGTGGTCGCTGCAGCGGCCGCTGTGTATAATGCCTTCTATGTATACGTGCAGCACAAGGATTTTAACGTAATCACTGCCTTTCCCGCCGTTTCTATGACAGTGGACCGACAGACACGTACACACACCAGAAACACACGTAAGCGCTCCCTCGATGCTGCAATTATGCCGTGCGGTATAATGCTGTTGTGCATGCATGCGAGACGATCGCTCTAGCTTTAGTGCGCTGTATTTTTGTGTTTATAACTGCAAGGATGGCAGTCATCAAACTGAAAATTGACAGTACCCGCCTGCTCAAAGCTCTCACTCAATCTCCGCGCGAGGTCGAGGTCATATGTATTCTCAAGTATACGTATAAACCAGACAGACGCGGGTGTACCTGCGTCAGCCCGTCGCAATATATATACGGCTCATTGTCGCATGCGATCGTTGAACAGTTGCGCATTGTTCAAGTGGGACAGTACCGTTGCAAAATTCGCTTGTTGTCGTTCTCAAATGGAAATTTGTGCATCGCCTACAACTGTACGTTGTGCGCGATGCAGGTGCAGGTGTCTATTTATGTGCGTGATCCTGACTTTTATATCAGAGATAAGAGCTTTGTGCACCTCGTTCGCAACACTTATAGGGCTATCGAAGGTTGTTGCTGAAATAACATGTGCATGATCACTGAGAGGCAGACATTGCCACATATGGTTCACAGCCTGTCTGCCTGCACCACACTCGATCGTCTAGTGAGATGGTGAGACCGCTTACTCAGTGCATTCCTTTTCTTGACATTGTCTTTTGAAACTTTTTACCTACAGTCTACAATGCCTACTTACCCAAGTCAGCATTTTTATTAGTCAGAAATGAAATGTCTTCTTCTAGGAACAGTGTTTGAAAGGAAAGCCAAGGAAAAAAAAACAGCGCTAATGAGTAATGAAGGAGAACAGTTCCAAATAAGACAGAAAATAGTAAGTTAGTAATTGTGATGTGTGAAGTGCGCGACCAGAGTGAATTCGAAAAGCGCGCGCGAAAAAGCAAAAGAAGGGACGCAATGAAAAAGAAGACGACGTGAGAAGATGCTCGCGGACCGGGAGGACGGCACATGAAAACGACGACGAATGAGAAAGGCGTGGCCTGGCAAAGTGATATAAGATTAGAAAAAAAAGCAGCCAACCACAAACATCCACGGAGTTCCTAGCGGCCACTGGCTGAATAACACGGTGGCACAGCGGTGGCCTAACAGAGAGGAACAACTAAGCAGAAAGGAAAGAAAAGCGAGCGGCAGGGGATTCTTCGGGGGTTCCACGAAAGGGTTCCACGAAAGGGTTCCACGAAAGGGTTCCACGGAAGGAGTTCCACGGAAAAGAGTTCCAGGAAGGAGAAAGGCAGAGAAAGGCAGCGGATCGTCCACCGGCCCGGGCGTTGAAGACGGCAGTCGGGTTCCGGACCCGAGCCACAAGGGCTTCACCCGACCGGGACCTTCTGCTGACCTGATCCCAGCCATCGGAACCCCAGCGACTCGCTAGCTCCAGGCAAGGACCCGTTGAATTCTTATGCCCGTAGGCATAGCGGGAACAGTCGGGCTGCGGGCCCGAGTTCCACGCCGAGACGCCTGGACGAGATGCCGCTACCACCTGATCGAGCCGCCTAGCCGCCCCCGTCTTTCGTTGCAACGAGACATCCGATGTCGTCCTTTCCGAACCGTCTGCATGCACTTCGGTCGTTCGTCTTCTCAAGGTCATCGATGATATGGTGAGCCGTCTTCTTTTGCCACGTCGCAACCGAACATCACTACCGGACCCTCAAAGACTAAGAACTTGCAGGACTCTTGTAGCTTCTATAGAGACGCTATTAGAGCGCTCTACTTTTGTGTGTGATGTCTTCTTTTGTCCCTCAAGTGCTTGTTGTTTAGCTTTCCTTTCTTTGCTATAGTTTAAATTAAAAGCCTTGTGTGTGTGTCTTGTGTGAAAAACGGCTTTGTCCTCGATTAGACTCTCGGAGGCTTTGCCTGGGAGAGTCGTCCGAAAACGAATCTATAAATGAACCTGCTTAAAATAATCATCACAAATTGGCGTCCGCTACGACAGGACAGGACAAAGCCGTTTCATTTCTTAAATACTCTAATCTGGAAATATGACGAGCACTTCGGAGTTAAGGGAAGTGTTAGAGAAGCTGGCACGGCGCATGGGTCTTGAGGGCGATGAGTTAAAGGCGTGGTGTGACGAACGCGAAGCAGCAGAACTAGAGGAGGAAAGAGTGCAGATGGAGTTTGAAAGGGAAATGGAAAAGAAGGAAAGGGAAATTGAAGAATTGAAGTTAGGAACGCTTCAGTTGCGGCTTCAGCTGGCACAGCAGACGAGGCTCTTGAGAGAGAGGCGCGAGCGGATGTTAGGCGGGAGCTCCAGCGAGCCGGCGTTCGAGGCGTTCTGCAGGAGCATTGGTCAGGAGAATGAACCTCTCGTGAATGGCCATGATGAGCAGCTAAATATTAGTTTAGATGATGGTATAGAGGTAGGCAGCCGAGAAAGTAACCATACCTTGTGTGAGCTTGACGAACCGAATAGCAAGTTCGGAGTTGAGGAACATGGAAGTTCCATAGAGGATCAGTTTTCTGGTAGAGCCTCTAGAAGGCCTAGCACATTTGAGGAGGCAAGAGAACCTCCAAAACATGACGGCCAATGCCGTACAGAAACTTCCGAGGCGTTTGATGCCCACAGTTTAGGTGTGCCGCTTGCTGCGGCTACACATGACATAGGCTGTGTCCAGGATCATTTGGGAGACTCTCTTAATGAAGGGAGATTGACTTGTCAGGAGAGCACAGTTGTGACCTGTTCGGAATTAGTCGAGGAGAATGACAAAGGACTCATTAAGGAGGGGACAGTAGAGTCCCAAGTTGAGCCAGCAGTATGCGATAGCGAAAACTGGCAAAATGATCTTTATGGAGAGTTCGACAGGGTGCATGAATGCACTACTACCTCTGTTGTGGGACATCTAAATCAATGTAGCGCTCTAGCTAACGAGCAAGACGCCATTTTTCCGACACTCACTGGAGAGACTCGGAACGATTCAGCTGCAGATACGGCTGAGTTGCTTCCGATGAATGGAACAGAAAAAGATGCCTCAATGTTTATACAGGTCTTTATGAGCAACAAGGACGCTCATACACATTTTCAGGCGTTTATGAAATCAGGGGGTTTACCTGGTGAGAGTTCGAAAGTGTCAACAGGTGATCGACGGATCTTAAGCGTTGACCTAGCTGGAGTGATTTCCCGAACGCGTCTGGCACGTTGCACGTGTGGTCAACAGCTTGGGCTGACAGAGAATTGCACGTGTGGCGCATGTAGCTCGACAGAGCGTCCGAGTCTGTTGCGATGTAAAGAGAGAGACGCGTCTCAGTGGAAGCATCTACCAGCGTCTGCTATGCTTTTGTTTAAGTGTGGGAAATGTGCCATATGTCTTGTTTGGGACGCAATTACGTAGGGGCACTCTGACAACTGGAGGATCCCATGGTTTGAGTGTTGGACTGTTCAAAGGACATTTTTGTACATAAGCTGTGAATAGTTTTGTTGATTACTGATATGTGTCAGTATGCCATGTGTGTTTAGGCTGACCTTTAAGTGTGCCAGTTACGTCATATGCGGAAGGTACACCAAGTGCGTTTGTGTAAACTCTCGGTGTGTGTGTGTGGACATGTGCGTGACGCGACGCGCACTTCTCAGCAGTTTTTTTTTCCCCTAAAAAAACTTATTCGAAAGGGGGCTTCTTGTGATGTGTGAAGTGCGCGACCAGAGTGAATTCGAAAAGCGCGCGCGAAAAAGCAAAAGAAGGGACGCAATGAAAAAGAAGACGACGTGAGAAGATGCTCGCGGACCGGGAGGACGGCACATGAAAACGACGACGAATGAGAAAGGCGTGGCCTGGCAAAGTGATATAAGATTAGAAAAAAAAGCAGCCAACCACAAACATCCACGGAGTTCCTAGCGGCCACTGGCTGAATAACACGGTGGCACAGCGGTGGCCTATCAGAGAGGAACAACTAAGCAGAAAGGAAAGAAAAGCGAGCGGCAGGGGATTCTTCGGGGGTTCCACGAAAGGGTTCCACGAAAGGGTTCCACGAAAGGGTTCCACGGAAGGAGTTCCACGGAAAAGAGTTCCAGGAAGGAGAAAGGCAGAGAAAGGCAGCGGATCGTCCACCGGCCCGGGCGTTGAAGACGGCAGTCGGGTTCCGGACCCGAGCCACAAGGGCTTCACCCGACCGGGACCTTCTGCTGACCTGATCCCAGCCATCGGAACCCCAGCGACTCGCTAGCTCCAGGCAAGGACCCGTTGAATTCTTATGCCCGTAGGCATAGCGGGAACAGTCGGGCTGCGGGCCCGAGTTCCACGCCGAGACTCCTGGACGAGATGCCGCTACCACCTGATCGAGCCGCCTAGCCGCCCCCGTCTTTCGTTGCAACGAGACATCCGATGTCGTCCTTTCCGAACCGTCTGCATGCACTTCGGTCGTTCGTCTTCTCAAGGTCATCGATGATATGGTGAGCCGTCTTCTTTTGCCACGTCGCAACCGAACATCACTACCGGACCCTCAAAGACTAAGAACTTGCAGGACTCTTGTAGCTTCTATAGAGACGCTATTAGAGCGCTCTACTTTTGTGTGTGATGTCTTCTTTTGTCCCTCAAGTGCTTGTTGTTTAGCTTTCCTTTCTTTGCTATAGTTTAAATTAAAAGCCTTGTGTGTGTGTCTTGTGTGAAAAACGGCTTTGTCCTCGATTAGACTCTCGGAGGCTTCGCCTGGGAGAGTCGTCCGAAAACGAATCTATAAAAGAACCTGCTTAAAATAATCATCACAGTAATACTCCTTGGCAAAATGAATCTGTAATGTACAGAAGGCACATGAAATATGTGTATGTATATTTGTGCTATGTGTTCCATGTGCCCTCCATGTAAATCTCACTATTTCCAAGATTCAACCCACATCATAACTTCTCTTTTAAAAAATATGAGTACTGCTGGGAACTTGCAGTGAAATAAAAATGGCGCAAAGCAGTGAAGGGAGGTCACAGTAATGCATAAATTGTGACTTGTTTTATTAATGTTCCAACTAAATGTCAAATGATGACATTCAAACACTATGCAGGTTTCATTTGTTCCATGAAACCATCATAAACAAATGCCGCAGCGAACTATAAAAATGGTGCAAAGCAGCGAAGTGAGGTCACAGTAATGCATAATTATGACTTGTTTTATTAATGTTACAAATAAATGTAAGATGATAACATTCAGTACCATGCAGGCTTCATTTGTTCCATGAAACCATCATAAACAAATGCCGCAAGTTGTGTCACCCGCCATAGTCATAACACTACCGCAGTACTCTGCACAAAACCAGTCTGTAGAACAGGGAGGGCGAAGGGAGAATGCCAACGCTACAGCACCCTGTCTCCACAAAGTCTAAAACCGAAAGAAGAAGTGGAAATTATTTACCTCTTTCCCTCACTCTGCAGGCACTCTATTGTCTAATAAGTAATGCACAATAAGGGCTTACATAATTTTTAGCATCATATTACAAAAGAGATGTTCACCTTTACGTTGCATATCTAGCTAGTTCTCTCTTGATGGTAAACAAAATGGATGGCTGAAAAGCAGTACGAAAAACACTGGACACAAACAGCATAAACAGACAAAAAGTTACGCTGTGTAACCTAAAACGCCACAAATGATGCAGAGGTGCACGCTAAAATGGCCATATGTCTTAACATGCCGGGGTTCATGGATTCACCAATGGCTGAGGTATGTAAGCAACACGTGTTGCCAGTGGGAGCACACTGTTTACAGTTGGCCAACTTGCTGAGACACTGCAGTAACTACATGCTCAGTGCAGATTTCACATCGGGGCATTATTTCTACACCAAAATACAAATCAAGCCGCTGTGGTGACACTTCCTGTCCAGGGTGGGAAATATAGAGTTCACCTGACTTATCTACTCGATATGCATATCGATGCCTGTTAAAGCACTTCACCTTAAGGGTTGTCATCATGAGCAAAACTGTTTCACCTGCGATAAAAATTGAGTCAACCAAGGCAAATGTGGGCTGCTCTCCTTTCTTCATAATAAGGACATCCTGTTCTCTGTATGTGGAGTGATCCACAGTAACAGACTTGACTTTCCAAGCAGTCTCTCTCACAAGAATTTCCTTTACAAGTGCTGGAACGTCACTACCATGCACTTCTTTACCACCAATAGTTGATATACTGTGCTTAAGCCTTAATTTGTGCAGCTGAAATCCTTGGAGAAGCTGGTGCCTGTGTGAAAGTGTTTTGCTGATGTTCTTAAAGTTCTTTGTGCGGGAAGCAATCACTTTAAAATACTGGTGCTTTGCCTCGAATCGCATGCACCAGAACTGTGTGAGCGGCCCAAGCTGTGTTATTATCCGAGGGTAATGCACCATGTAATGCATCTTCGGTGTTACAGCAGAATTAGGGTAGCATGCCTTGAAATGTTCGAGGAAAGTCTTTATGTGGAGCTGAAGATAAGGAATCCATGCAATGGGAACTTCTTCAGCTAGCAGCATATCGACTATTTCCCTGAATTGCAAGTACACCTCCCAGTGCTCATTGCCTTCCGGAATTTGTGATGAAAACATGAAAGGCAATAGCCTTAAAAGGCACCACTTTTGGGCAGCTGAGCCTTTCAAGCATCCTTTTGAGTCTAAAAAGGAATGCGTGAGTGGCTCTGGCTTGTTCTTCCTGTCATTATGCCCATAAACAATTGTGCTTACTTTGTCCAAGTCAGATGCTGTGAGCACAGAGTCGCTCACAAGGCCACAAAGAACATTTTTTAGCACATGATTGACCGTACCTTCAAAAATGTCATGCATGACATCGGGAGGCAATTGTGCACATATGGAAAAGTAATCCAGAGCAAGCAATGGCGATTTCCCGTTTACTCCATACACCCGCTTCAAGTCTTCATTGACAGCAATCGCATCCAGATGTTGCATATGTATTCTCAAGTATACGTATAAACCAGACAGACGCGGGTGTACCTGCGTCAGCCCGTCGCAATATATATACGGCTCATTGTCGCGTGCGATCGTTGAACAGTTGCGCATTGTTCAAGTAGGAAAGTACCGTTGCAAAATTCGCTTGTTGTCGTTCTCAAATGGAAATTTGTGCATCGCCTACAACTGTACGTTGTGCGCGATGCAGGTGCAGGTGTCTATTTATGTGCGTGATCCTGACTTTTATATCAGAGATAAGAGCTTTGTGTACCTCGTTCGCAACACTTATAGGGCTATCGAAGGTTGTTGCTGAAATAACATGTGCATGATCACTGAGAGGCAGACATTGCCACATATGGTTCACAGCCTGTCTGCCTGCACCACACTCGATCGTCTAGTGAGATGGTGCACGAGACCGCTTACTCAGTGCATTCCTTTTCTTGACATTGTCTTTGTGAAACTTTTTACCTACAGTCTACAATGCCTACTTACCTAAGTCAGCATTTTTATTAGTCAGAAATGAAATGTCTTCTTCTAGGAACAGTGTTTGAAAGGAAAGCCAAGGGAAAAAAAACAGCGCTAATGAGTAATGAAGGAGAACAGTTCCAAATAAGACAGAAAATAGTAAGTTAGTAATACTCCTTGGCAAAATGAAGCTGTAATGTACAGAAGGCACATGAAATATGTGTATGTATATTTGTGCTATGTGTTCCATGTGCCCTCCATGTAAATCTCACTATTTCCAAGATTCAACCCACATCATAACTTCTTTTTTAAAAAATATGAGTACTGCTGGGAACTTGCAGTGAACTATAAAAATGGTGCAAAGCAGTGAAGGGAGGTCACAGTAATGCATAAATTGTGACTTGTTTTACTAATGTTCCAACTAAATGTCAAATGATGACATTCAAACACTATGCAGGTTCCATTTGTTCCATGAAACCATCATAAACAAATGCCGCAGCGAACTATAAAAATGGTGCAAAGCAGCGAAGTGAGGTAACAGTAATGCATAATTATAACTTGTTTTATTAATGTTACAAATAAATGTAAAATGATAACATTCAGTACCATGTAGGCTCCATTTGTTCCATGAAACCATCATAAACAAATGCCGCAAATTGTGTCGCCCGCCATAGTCATAACACTACCGCAGTACTCTGCACAAAACCAGTCTGTAGAACAGGGAGGGCGAAGGGAGAATGCCAACGCTACAGCACCCTGCCTCCACAAAGTCTAAAACCGAAAGAAGTGGAAATTATTTACCTCTTTCCCTCACTCTGCAGACACTCTATTGTCTAACACAATAAGTAATGCACAATAAGGGCTTACATAATTTTTAGCATCACATTACAAAAGAGATGTTCACCTTTACGTTGCATATCTAGCTAGTTCTCTCTTGATGGTAAACAAAATGGATGGCTGAAAAGCAGTACGAAAAACACTGGACACAAACAGCATAAACAGACAAAAAGTTACGCTGTGTAAACTAAAACGCCACAAATGATGCAGAGGTGCACGCTAAAATGGCCATATGTGTTAACATGCCGGGGTTCATGGATTAACCAATGGCTGAGGTATGTAAGCAACACGTGTTGCCAGTGGGAACACACTGTTTACAGTTGGCCAACTTGCTGAGACACTGCAGTAACTACATGCTCAGTGCAGATTTCACATCGGGGCATTATTTCTACACCAAAATACAAATCAAGCCGCTGTGGTGACACTTCCTGTCCAGGGTGGGAAATATAGAGTTCACCTGACTTATCTACTTGATATGCATATCGATGCCTGTTAAAGCACTTCACCTTAAGGGTTGTCATCATGAGCAAAACTGTTTCACCTGCGATAAAAATTGAGTCAACCAAGGCAAATGTGGGCTGCTCTCCTTTCTTCATAATAAGGACATCCTGTTCTCTGTATGTGGAGTGATCCACAGTAACAGACTTGACTTTCCAAGCAGTCTCTCTCACAAGAATTTCCTTTACAAGTGCTGGAACGTCACTACCATGCACTTCTTTACCACCAATAGTTGATATACTGTGCTTAAGCCTTAATGTGTGCAGCTGAAATCCTTGGAGAAGCTGGTGCCTGTGTGAAAGTGTTTTGCAGATGTTCTTAAAGTTCTTTGTGCGGGAAGCAATCACTTTAAAATACTGGTGCTTTGCCTCGAATCGCATACACCAGAACTGTGTGAGCGGCCCAAGCTGTGTTATTATCCGAGGGTAATGCACCATGTAATGCATCTTCGGAGTTACAGCAGAATTAGGGTAGCATGCCTTGAAATGTTCGAGGAAAGTCTTTATGTGGAGCTGAAGATAAGGAATCCATGCAATGGGAACTTCTTCAGCTAGCAGCATATCGACTATTTCCCTGAATTGCAAGTACACCTCCCAGTGCTCATTGCCTTCCGGAATTTGTGATGAAAACATGAAAGGCAATAGCCTTAAAAGGCACCACTTTTGGGCAGCTGAGCCTTTCAAGCATCCTTTTGAGTCTAAAAAGGAATGCGTGAGTGGCTCTGGCTTGTTCTTCCTGTCATTATGCCCATAAACAATTGTGCTTACTTTGTCCAAGTCAGATGCTGTGAGCACAGAGTCGCTCACAAGGCCACAAAGAACATTTTTTAGCACATGATTGACCGTACCTTCAAAAATGTCATGCATGACATCGGGAGGCAATTGTGCACATATGGAAAAGTAATCCAGAGCAAGCAATGGCGATTTCCCGTTTACTCCATACACCCGCTTCAAGTCTTCATTGACAGCAATCGCATCCAGATGTTGCATGTGAGTGCCCATTTGCCGCAGAACACACATGGATTCGTCATTTATCGACCTCACATTTTCAGCATGTGCCATGCAAAACCGACACAACCTGCCCTTTGAGAATGAAGTGCTGAATCCTCCAATGTTATGGATAGACAAGTTATCCCCACAAAAGGCAAGAACAATGACTCTGGCCTGAACAATGCCGCACCTTGTTTGCAAACTGAGACCTTGATCCTTTAGGCGTTGCAAATCATTTATAAGAGGAGAGAACATTTCAATAAGGCCATACTTTGCGACATCCCGATAATGTGCACATAGCACGAGGTGGATGCTGTATAGCTGGGACCTGTATGTGGGATGCAGATTCAGCACCATACAATATACAAGAAAGAGCTTATGCTTGCCCCTCTTTGCACCCAGTGGATTACAAATCTCCACCTCGTCAACATACAATAGCGAAAATATTGTTACGGTGAGATGTGTTTATTCGGGGATGACGATCAATGAGAGAGGCCTAGGGACCGAAGGGACCACAGTGCTTGCTAGCGTCTTCTTCCTCTGCTTCTAAGCATCCACCGCGTACCGTAGCATTTCCCCCCTGGCAGACGATGCCCACCGGGCGAGTCACGTCGTGTCCCGATGGTGGAAACGTTTAAGGCGGGCGACATGGACGACGTCGGTTTTGCTTGAGCGACGGCCAGCAGACAGGAGTCGAGATATCACGTAAGTGACATCACTGAGGCGTGCGATGACGACGAAGGGGCCGGTGTAGTGGGCAAGGAACTTTTGGTATAGGCCACGCTTGCGAAGTGGTATCCATAGCCACACCAAGTCGCCTTTCTCATACGACACGGTCTGATGACGCTTGTCATAATATTGTGCTTCCTTCAGAACTCCCCAGAACAGCCCCAAGGTCTTCTAAGTATACCGTACCATCCCGAAAGTCATTTAAAACCGTTGCATCGGGTGGGCATTGTGGTCGTGGAAGTGTCTCTGAAAAAAACACGAGGTTGGCAACGTCTGGCACCTCAAGCAAGTTTTTCAGCATGTCACCAATCGGCACATACTGAAACGTCTCTTCACCCTGAAGTGTGAATTTGCACTCTCGAGGAGGTGTATATGGAAGACACGTCCGAGCAAAAGCTTCACGCGCCACTCTGGATTTCGAGAATGCAAACACTTCTGACACAAAGTCGCACGTCAGCAGTTTATCCAGCTGCGCATTCATGACAGAGCTTGGCACCCACTTTCTCACTTCCAGACAATATTTTTCCATAACCTCCTGAAGAAGACACTGAAAGTCGCTGAACACTTTCTCACACACTGAAGGAGCAGCATTGTGCTCCTCAGACAGTTTGTAAAAAAACAAGCAAACTTTTTCTTGCATGCCCGCAAATAACTCCGAAGCAGGATCGCGTACTTCTGCGGTTGGATCGACAAAATCACCACTTTCCCGAGCTTCGTCATCACTGTTTCCGCCTGCGTCTGTTCGCAACACTGGCCGCGATGTTACGTCGTCTGGTACGTCTGCAGTGTCGAAAGCAGACTGAGGGTCAGCCGCGTAATCGCTTCTGTGCTGCTGGTCAGGTTGCGCTTCGCTAGATGTGCGCCGGTGTGGCTCTGTGCTGTCTACAGCACTTCTGTGCACACGGTACACATGTTTCTTCAGTGAGTCGACAAGGGTGTAGGTCTTCGGGCAGCCGCCGATACCACAAACAACACGGAAGTTCGGCTCCCAGCTGTGCGCATCGCGAATGTGCGTCAACAGAAGCAGATACCTTGGCGAAAAGAAATGACACCTCGTACAGCGATATAGGAGCGGACGGGATGGCGCACTCTCTGCCATTGTTCTCACAGTTTTGCCCCGGAAAACATTCCATGAAAATTCACCTCTTTCTGACGATTCCGAAACCAGGGAAACCTGATGCGAAGGCACAGTGCCAGAAGTAGCATGTGTGCCCAAGAATACTTTCTTGGGAGAATGGGCGCTAGCTGCAATGAATGCCTAGAGGTCGCTGTCATGCAAGAGGGTGGCGAAGACTCGCGTCGTCTGCTCGTTGCAGCAATGGAATTTTGAAGTGCTAGCGCAGATTCGTATGTTTGTACCTCCGCTGTCTTCGCCGTAATACGTGTTTATTCACTGTGTTTCCAAAGTATCGGGGGTTGCATGACTGTGATGTTTCTACGCAATAATATTTCGCAACTGAGAAGATCGAAACTCACGTATGAAAGCACAAAGTGGCCCTTAAAAAAGGCACACCACAATAGACGGCTGCCCCAAATTTGCAGCAAGACGTAGAAAAGAAACGTCAGTCGTTGTGATATGAAAACAATTCGATTTATCGTATGCGGTGCAGAGACGCAGTTCCATTTGGACAGCACAAGTCGGCATACTAATAGATGCTACTTGCTATGCGTAATCCAACATTGCTGCCCCGCATTTATAGCATAGACCGCCACAAACAATGCACTTGGCTACATAATCAAGTCAAAAATAAAGCAGCAAGAAAATAAAATTTTATAGAATTTACTGAGTGTTGCAGGACACATTATTGCTTCACAGATTTGTGCGAAATGTATATATTCTCACTAGAGGACACACCGGGTTACGCGCGCTTTTCCAATTGCGCGCGAAGCCGCTGAAGGTACTCGTCGCTTTGTTTATGCTCTACCGTGCTCACCTAGTCGTGAACTATGGGCATTACATGCCTCGTGAACCGGGGCCCATCCAGCTTTGTGCTGAAGTTATCGGGCACATCGTTGGAGAACTTGAAGGAGGCTATGTCAAGACATTCGTCGCTGCGGACGGTGGAAGACAGCGCAATTGTGCAGGTAAGGTAGTCTTTTCCTCTTTGGCAGCGCTATTCCCGTTTTACTGCATTATTAGATGGGCGCTGCAGCGTCTCTCTCTCTCTTTTTTTTTTACATGCTCAATGATACAAAGAGATCAAAGCATTATCGAGTTAAGCATTTTACATATAGGTGTTTTTCCGAATGTAAGGGCCAGTTGATAGTAGGGCGTCGTCTTATCTTCCCTGTTTCCTCTGTCGTTTTTTCGCGCCTTTTCAAGTGCGGTAAAAGGTGCTGAGCACACGCGACGTCGTGAACGACGAATGCGTTCGATTGAGTAGCCACGGGGATAATTGTATGTGCAACCGAAGCTGGGGGGGGGGGGGGGTCGAAATTAACCGTGCGTTGTCACGCAAATCAGCATCGGTTACGCTGTCATTCACGAGACGTGCTTTATGTGCACTTTGAAATAAAGCAAAATAGGCGAGTTGGCATAGAATCTTGTCAGCAGCCAGAGCAGACAGCGAGCGAATGGAAAATCGCATGAGAAGGTGCCAGGTGCGTTTGTACATATGGCGTTTCTTCACATAGGCACCTGCGAATTATTTCCTTGGCTGCTCCAGTCAAGATACATGAAAGCGCACAAATTACTTTTCTCTCAACCAATTAAAAAAATACTTATAACTATACAATTCTGCTACCTATGGTCACTGCATAGAAATAATTTTCTCTTATAGTCTACAGACTCATTGAACTTAGCTGAACGATTTTCTCAAAAACAGTTGTATTTTGCAGGAAATAAAAAAGGCAGCATCAGAGTTGGCTTGAAGCTAAAGGTCGGCCCAGAAATTTGTGCCAGTTTTCCTTGCTCTCATAGATTGAGTTTTCATGGAACCCCTGCCTGCTCTCTTCCTCTGCATAGTAGGAAATGTCCCTTGGGCAGCACGAGGAAGGAATGAGGAAAGTGCATGAGGTGTCACTGCAGTTAACCTCATTGGAAACATAATTAGTGCAGTTAACACGGGAACAAGACACGGGACAAGACACGGGAACATGCAAGACCAATCACTAAGTGGTTACGGGTTTAGGCTAAAATGGTTTGCGAGAATCCAGTCAGAAATACTGTGTTATGCGTAGTCATCAGTGAGCCTTCAACCCATAATTCAGTCCTGGCACCTCGTCACGTTCCCCAGGTAGTGTTCTGTGCCAATTGTGTCTCAGATCGGTACGCACCAGCTAGTGCAACTCACCTACCCAATGTTGCAGTTGACCTGCTTAGCTAGTTGTTAATGAGAACTCCACATAATCTTTGGCATTGTCTATAAATGTGGCAGCCGTGAGATGTTCTGTCCATAATTTCAGCACAGTTCCTCCCATAGGCTGCAGCCTAGTACAACACAGGTTGCCGGAAGCACTGTGTGAAATGTTCTGTAAGGTAAACCTTTGAGGGAATAGTGGATTTTCCAAGTACTTTATTTAAATAGTGCAGTTGCCTGTGACAGCTTCAACATAACAGAAGGCCATCTGGAATACAAAACCTGGTGCCTGGACTGAATGGTGGGTTGGAGGCTTACTGACGCCTCTGCATGCCGTTGTTCATGATTGTATGACTGGCTTATCGCAGACGATTTCATACAAGATGGCCACACCAGCCTGAGCCCATTAACAGGCTTCATTCTGGCTTCCAGTTTTGTAGGCGTGCTGGAAACCTTGCACCACATGGTTCAGAATCTCGGGTGCTTTCCTGAAGTATCCATGTGCCAATATGTCTCTTTTTCCTAATATATTGCACTGGAGTTAGTACAGAGCAAGTGGTTCTGCACATGTGTATTAGGAACAAGCAGTGCTCCAGCAGAATAACGTCAGAAAATCTTCCTGCTGCTGCGCGAGTAGACATTGCCTAATCTACGGTTCTCACAGGAGCCGTACTTTATAAGACCCTGTGCTGCACCCCTAGTGTTGTCATTGTGCAGTACAGTACTGTTAAGCATTAGCGCACCCAGGATCTCTGCCAGGGGGGGGGTTCAATTTTTCACGAAGGGCTGGGCATGCGATTACACAGTTGTTGCGTCTGTAAAAAAAGTAATTAAAATGCCAAATAATAGTACACATGACTATTTTTATTATTTTTTCGGCATTTTGCAGAGACATTAGTGCCACATTCTACTACGACATGGGAGCAGTTACGGAGTGGGAGGGGGTTAGGTCGGCCTCGGGGGGGGGGGGGGTTCCAACACCCGAGACCCCCCCCCCCCGTCGGTGCGCCACTGCTGTTAAGTGTAGAATTTTGGATAAAAGCTTTCTCAGGAGTTTCGCAATAAGAAGTGACCAATATGCACAGAAAAAAATTTTTCAGACAATCTGAGGCCATCTATGTTTTTTTTTCTTTCAGGTTCACAACTTGACGTTCAACACATACGTGGACGTTGATGAAAACACAGTGCTCGAGGACAACTCAGTAATAAGAATTATGGATGTCATGGTAGTAGAGGCAACTGGAACATCTCAGAGTACAACAGAGCTGTAAGTTTGTGTTTAACGTCATTATTCACCATTACTTTTTTAAATCGTTGTGATGTCCTACAGAGACACTAAAGTAAATGAATGAATGAATCTATGCAGATAAATAAATTAATCTTGGAGAACTTGCATTCTCTCAGTTTCTACCAAGTAAATATCTGAAAACCGATGGCTGCATTTGGATGGAGGCGAAATGTTGAGGCCCGTGCAATACACAATGTTGATGCACGTTAGAGAACTCCAGGTGTTTTTTAATTAATTCATACTTTCCTGCATGCACATTCTCAGGGACAACATTGTGTGCTCCAAATTGCTTGAAGCACATAAGTTGCATGTCATGGTATGTAACAGAGTGAGGAGCACTTGTTCTATAAGGTGTGTGCATTATTACCATTCAATGAAAGGCTTCATTGAAAGTATAAGTGCCCTGCCTTCTGTTTAAGGGGCCCCTCACCAGGTCTCTTCATTTCAAGTTGACAAACTTATTGCACACCTTGCACATCCACAACCATGTCTGCCAAGAACCGTATGGCAGTGCACAGAAGCTCAAGTTACAAACTGTCAGTTACTCTTCTTGCAAGCATTGCGTGCCAAGATGACAAGATGCTCCTCACAGCTGTTGGCATGGTGTGTCGCCACAAAATGCCTCTGTGCCACTAAAAACTGTGGCAGGTGACACTCATCAAGAGTGCACATTGGCTGCCCAGACAATAAGTTGTCCAATCAGGAGGTGGTGCTCTGGTGGCTCACTCCTTGAAGGAGCTACCGGCTGTGGGCACAGTAGCGCACACTTCACCTTTTTTTTTTCTTTTGCTGCTTTGCCCTGCAGCATCGGCATGTGGCATGGGTGTCATAGTGGCAGAGAGCTTCACCTCCTGAAATCCTGGTGTCACATCGCTTAAAACACGCATATCCTTGCTAATAACAGACCATTTCGAAAAAAAAATTATTGTGATAGAATGCTCCTAATTGAGCACTTGAGAACCTGCAGTGAGAACCTTGTAGCCTGTGAGGGGTCCTTTAAGAAGGGTGACCGTTTTGCATCACCCAAGTGTGTATTAAATGTGTCTATTTTAACATCGCTGAACGATTTGCATGGCACGCATCCTTCTTTGCTCTCTTGAGTGTCGTGATGGATGTTTAAGAGCGAAGCAGTTCCTGATGAAGCATATTTGCTGGAAATGTGCAGTACTTAAAAAGGGAATTCGGGCGGTTTTTTTCATCATATTGTGCTGTCACTGTTTTCCAGTAGTACAAGTAGTCATGTAGTAGGCAGGGTCATTTGATTTGCTCAGAAACTTACAAATAATTTTAAATAACTTAATGAATGATGTGTTTGAACTGAAACTCGAAACGGAAATTAAGATGGGTAGCTACTTTGTCCAGTGTATGCAATGACGCCATAGCCCCCATGCCATCAGATATGCGAAGCTGGTACCACAGAAATGAAAGTGTTGGTGTCATCCAATGATGCATCCAGTTATACCAACTTTCCTGAACTTGACTGCAATGATTTGAGTGCTGAATAATCGTAGTTTTGCTTTTGACCACCTGACTGCTCATGTAGGTGCCAGTTTAGGCAATGATTTCAAAAGCACAGGGTGGCCCCACATTCAAAAGCATGGGGTCCACTGAAAGAACTTAAAAATAATTATCAGGAAATCACAATAACTTGCAACCGTCTGGCTTGTCAGCTTATTCTGTGTCCACTGCAGAAGGAGTATTATGTTATAAGGACAATCATCATCATCACCACCCGGTCTACGCCCACTGCAAGGTGAAGGCCTCTCCCATAGATCTCCAGTTATCCCTGTCCTCTCTAACTGTGCCCAGTTTATCCCCGCAAACTTCCTGATCTTATCTGCCCACCTAAATTCTGCTGCCCCATGCCACGCTTGCCTTCTCTAGGAATCCGCACTGTTACCCTTAACGGCCAAGGGTTGTTTGTCTTCGCATTACATGACCCGCCCACATCCATTTCTTCTTCTTAATTTCTGTTATACAAATGCGCGCTGTAAGAGTGCAACCATGTAACTAGTACATGATAGGCACTCTCGGAACATACCTGTTAGGTGCTCTCGTTCCTCTGTTACGTGCTTTGGTGCCACATTGTACAAATAAGGCAGCACTAGTCCTCTCCTGTATGAACACATCATACATCTTCAGCTTTGCATGTCTTTATTTAAATAGTGCAGTTGCCTGTGACAGCTTCAACATAACAGAAGTCCATCTGGAATATAAAACCTGGTGCCTGGACTGAATGGTGGGTTGGAGGCTTACTGACGCCTCTGCATGCCGTTTTTCATGATTGTATGACTGGCTTATCGCAGACAATTTCATACAAGATGGCCACATCAGCCTGAGCCCATTAACAGCCTTCATTCTGGCTTCCAGTTTTGTAGGTGTGCTGGAAACCTTGCACCACATGGTTCAGAATCTCGGGTGCTTTCCTGAAGTATCCATGTGCCAATATGTCTCTTTTTCCTAATATATTGCACTGGAGTTAGTACAGAGCAAGTGGTTCTGCACATGTGTATTAGGAACAAGCAGTGCTCCAGCAGAATAACGTCAGAAAATCTTCTGCTGCTGTGCGAGTAAACATTGCCTAATCTACGGTTCTCACAGGAGCCGTACTTTATAAGACCCTGTGCTGCACCCTAGTGTTGTCATGTGCAGTACAGTACTGTAAGCACTAGCGCACCCAGGATCTCTGCCAGGGGGGGTTCAATTTTTCACGAAGGGCTGGGCATGCGATACACAGTGTTGCGTCTGTAAAAAAGTAATTAAATGCCAAATAATAGACACATGACTATTTTTATTATTTTTTCGGCATTTTTGCAGAGGACATTAGTGCCACATTCTTCTAGGACATGGGAGCAGTTACGGAGTGGGAGGGGTTAGGTCTGGCCTCGGGGGGGGGGGGGGGTTCCAACACCCGAGACCCCCCCCCCCGTCGGTGCGCCACTGCTGTTAAGTGTAGAATTTTGGATAAAAGCTTTCTCAGGAGTTTCGCAATAAGAAGTGACCAATATGCACAGAAAAAAATTTTTCAGACAATCTGAGGCCATCTATGTTTTTTTTTTCTTTCAGGTTCACAATTTGACGTTCAACACATACGTGGACGTTGATGAAAACACAGTGCTCGAGGACAACTCAGTAATAAGAATTATGGATGTCATGGTAGTAGAGGGAACTGGAACATCTCAGAGTACAACAGAGCTGTAAGTTTGTGTTTAACGTCATTATTCACCATTACTTTTTTAAATCGTTGTGATGTCCTACAGAGACACTAAAGTAAATGAATGAATGAATCTATGCAGATAAATAAATTAATCTTGGAGAACTTGCATTCTCTCAGTTTCTACCAAGTAAATGTCTGAAAACCGATGGCTGCATTTGGATGGAGGCGAAATGTTGAGGCCCGTGCAATACACAATGTTGATGCACGTTAGAGAACTCCAGGTGTTTTTTAATTAATTCATACTTTCCTGCATGCACATTCTCAGGGACAACATTGTGTGCTCCAAATTGCTTGAAGCACATAAGTTGCATGTCATGGTATGTAACAGAGTGAGGAGCACTTGTTCTATAAGGTGTGTGCATTATTACCATTCAGTGAAAGGCTTCATTGAAAGTATAAGTGCCCTGCCTTCTGTTTAAGGGGCCCCTCACCAGGTCTCTTCATTTCAAGTTGACAAACTTATTGCACACCTTGCACATCCACAACCATGTCTGCCAAGAACCGTATGGCAGTGCACAGAAGCTCAAGTTACAAACTGTCAGTTACTCTTCTTGCAAGCATTGCGTGCCAAGATGACAAGATGCTCCTCACAGCTGTTGGCATGGTGTGTCGCCACAAAATGCCTCTGTGCCACTAAAAACTGTGGCAGGTGACACTCATCAAGAGTGCACATTGGCTGCCCAGACAATAAGTTGTCCAATCAGGAGGTGGTGCTCTGGTGGCTCACTCCTTGAAGGAGCTACCGGCTGTGGGCACAGTAGCGCACACTTCACCTTTTTTTTTTCTTTTGCTGCTTTGCTCTGCAGCATCGGCATGTGGCATGGGTGTCATAGCGGCAGAGAGCTTCACCTCCTGAAATCCTGGTGTCACATCGCTTAAAACACGCATATCGTTGCTAATAACAGACCAGTTCGAAAAAGAATTACTGTGATAGAATGCTCCTAATTGAGCACTTGAGAACCTGCAGTGAGAACCTTGTAGCCTGTGAGGGGTCCTTTAAGAAGGGTGACCGTTTTGCATCACCCAAGTGTGTATTAAATGTGTCTATTTTAACATCGCTGAAGGATTTGCATGGCACGCATCCTTCTTTGCTCTCTTGAGTGTCGGGATGGATGTTTAAGAGCGAAGCAGTTCCTGATGAAGCATATTTGCTGGAAATGTGCAGTACTTAAAAAGGGAATTCGGGCGGTTTTTTCATCATATTGTGCTGTCACTGTTTTCCAGTAGTACAAGTAGTCATGTAGTAGGCAGGGTCATTTGATTTGCTCAGAAACTTACAAATAATTTTAAATAACTTAATGAATGATGTGTTTGAACTGAAACTCGAAACGGAAATTAAGATGGGTAGCTACTTTGTCCAGTGTATGCAATGACGCCATAGCCCCCATGCCATCAGATATGCGAAGCTGGTACCACAGAAATGAAAGTGTTGGTGTCATCCAATGATGCATCCAGTTATACCAACTTTCCTGAACTTGACTGCAATGATTTGAGTGCTGAATAATCGTAGTTTTGCTTTTGACCACCTGACAGCTCATGTAGGTGCCAGTTTAGGCAATGATCTCAAAAGCACAGGGTGGCCCCACATTCAAAAGCATGGGGTCCACTGAAAGAACTTAAAAATAATTATCAGGAAATCAGAATAGCTTGCAACCGTCTGGCTTGTCAGCTTATTCTGTGTCCACTGCAGAAGGAGTATTATGTTATAAGGACAATCATCATCATCACCACCCGGTCTACGCCCACTGCAAGGTGAAGGCCTCTCCCATAGATCTCCAGTTATCCCTGTCCTCTCTAACTGTGCCCAGTTTATCCCCGCAAACTTCCTGATCTTATCTGCCCACCTAAATTTCTGCTGCCCCATGCCACGCTTGCCTTCTCTAGGAATCCGCACTGTTACCCTTAATGGCCAAGGGTTGTTTTGTCTTCGCATTACATGACCCGCCCACATCCATTTCTTCTTCTTAATTTCTGTTAATACAAATGCGCGCTGTAAGAGTGCAACCATGTAACTAGTACATGATAGGCACTCTCGGAACATACCTGTTAGGTGCTCTCGTTCCTCTGTTACGTGCTTTGGTGCCACATTGTACAAATAAGGCAGCACTAGTCCTCTCCTGTATGAACACATCATACATCTTCAGCTTTGCATGTCTTCATTTAAAGGGGTCCTGACCACCACGCCAGGCTTCGTTGAAAAAGAAAAAAGTGCATTCTATCAATAGCAAATGATGTAATCAAAAGCTATGGCAGAATTTGTAGCTGCGTGCAGTTTGCAGTGTTTGTGAGCGGAGCATGCGGTGATCAGTTACACAAGGGTCCTCTGTTTGAACAGACCCTCGCCTTCGCTCTCTTTGAAGCTGCCAGATTTCATTGCTTAGCAGATAGAGCTGTTGGCCTATAGCCAACACATAAGGGCTGAATTTGCATCAGATGCGCTTACTATTGCCATTGTGTACAATAGTTGTTGTAGTTCAAGATACACAATGCAGTAAGCGAAACCTTGCTTTCAAATTTTTATATTTATGAGTCTACCGAGAGAAGACAACTGTCTAACTGTCCTGTCGACATCAGGGCAATGTTGGCAAATGTAAAAAAGGGCGATGTGCCTACCCAGTTGCGGCGCAGGATTGTAGACTGGCTGTGGTACGAGCTGTCAGTCCACACACTGTGAGTCCTGATTTTCAATTGTACATTTACCGACAGTGTACTAAGTGCAGTGTTTATTCAAGGAATGTCATTTTTTGGTGGAATGTGGTGCTATACATGGCTACATGGCTACTACAATTGGGCTACTGATTGGTATGCAAGGTGACTCCACTTAGATATATTTGAAAATTTTACATGTTCTTTCCTGATGAGTGGAAAGAGAAGATGCGCAATTGGCTTTGCTGCAAAAAATTTTTTCAGAGTGCTGGAAATCAATAACCACGAAGAAGTGGCATTTCACGCTTACCGGCTCTACTGTTCTGGCCAACTTTGGTGATGAATTTCACAAAATACAATAAAGTGAGGTAGCTGAAAATTTTTTAACGAAATATATGCACGTTTTTGTTTGTGTTCAGTTATTCATTATTTTTATGGGTACTGTAATGTTCTTATAAAAAACCTCAAAATCGGCCCAGTAAGCATTTTTTTTGTCTCCTTTGCAGGTCTCTATCTCAAAAAAATATTTGTGGCAGAGTGATTAAAATTACGCATCACATTCTAAGCATACCCATTTATCAAGCTGCTAAAGCTTATATTCATATTACTTTTTAATAAAGAGATAATGAGACGCAAACAGCAAGAAAACACCGAACAATGACAATTTTTCATGACAATTAAAAAAAAACCATTTTTGAAATTTCTTAGACTAATTCTCCTCCACATCCCCTTTAACAATCATTAAAGACATGTTGCATAATTTTGTTCCACAGCCACTCCAATGAGGCCCTTGAAAAATGATACACAGTTATTGTAGATTCGACTTCTTTCCTGCTAAGTGTATAGAATGCATGCAGGATAGGATTTCTGCAACCGAGAACGTCAGTTTTAGAGTGATTTTGGCAGCCCAGAGCAGCTGAGCGCCTGCTCAGCACTACTGAACAGGTACGCACACATCCCATATGCTCATTCAAAGAGTCAGCGCAGTACGGACTCACGTGTATTCAGGCCAACAGGGTTCAAAACAGTAACACCTCTTGGGTAACTTCGACGAATATGGACGGGAGGTTCGTAATTCTATTCGCCTTTTCTTCTCATCGCAGCTGCGCATTGATAACAGGACAAAAATGGAAGCAAGAACAAAACTATAGACTATGCGTGTGCCCGCTTCACGCATGCAGGGGACAGCCACAGCTGCCAGAGAAACTGCGCTGCGCCAGTTGCGATCAGTGGAAAGCATGAACATGGTGCTCCAGTGGCAAAGCAAACATGCAACGTCAAAGGCAACAAGGGCAAAGTTATTGCTAACTGGATGCGCATGCCTATCTCGCATGACGGCAGCTTGTGGTCGGAACTGGCCGCGCTTTCGTGCCACTGTTCACACTTCATTTGGAGCCGATAGTGCTTGTGTGTTTGCTCTTACTCTGCCGGTCCTGTGCGTCTCATGGCGACTATGTATAGATCTGAGCGAGAATATTGTGCAGACTACCTTTTGAAGCACAAGACGCTCATTGTAAAGAAGCTAAATATGTGCAGGGTTACCAACCTAGACATCAATGCTTTGAAGCAACTTTTAAAATTTGAAAGATAGACGGAATATGCTTATTGCTACCTCTGCTTTCGCTACTTCTGCAACAAAATGTCTTCAGGGAACGCTGAAATTTTATGACTGCTGCAGAAGCAGTCAATGTCATCAACCAGATCATTGCAACTACCAGCATCTCTTTGAAAGCGAAAGGCGCACTGAGAAGCTGCAACAGGCCTGCTTACATGAAAAGACAAGACAGGGAGGTGCAAAACGTGGTAGCCGAATATGTTCGCTGAAAGGTGTGCTGGGCGTACAATTGTGGTGATGCATTGGGAAACTCACCCGAAAGAAAGTACTCCTGTGTGCAGTGGAATGAAAGTGTTCGGCAAGCCGAGAAAACCCTGGGAACGTCGATTTTGTATACGGGAGTGTGCAGTCACTGTGTGTACAGGCATGAAGGTAGTCTGCATTGTCGAGAAATTCAAATAAGCCATTGCAGTCCAGAAACTAATTCTGATATAACGAAACTGTTCTCCATGACCTCCTCAATTTATTCATATCGCTAAAGATTATTCCAAATATGTTGCTTGCTTATTGAATTTTTATCCTGTTATTGGGTAGTATAAGCTGCGTATCAGATTCTCGCTGCATTCTCGTGAATATACAATGCGCGAAACGTTTGTGTGATCTCTGATGCCGCAGCAGATCAAGGAGCCTCACGTGTACAAAACTGATTCGGAATCATTCACTACGGTGTCTCTCACAGCTAATTAGCAGTGTTGAGACACAAAGGAATACTATAATATCGTGCCAAAATTAAGAAGTTGCACGCAGTCACAAATGTCATAGAATCATTAGAAGTGTACGGTGCACTGAGCCTGGCACAAGGGCCTCATTGGAGTACGTGGTTGTAACTTCCAGTGAAACAAAATTATGTAACATGTTTTCAATGATTGTGAAAGCCGGTGTGGGAAGAAAATAAGTGGACCAAGCTAAAAAAATTTAAAAATGCTTTTTTTTTGTCGCCAGAAATGTCCATTGTTCATTGTTTTCTTGATGTTTACATCTCATTATCTCTTTATTGAAAAGTAGTAGAAGCATAAGCTTCAGCAATTTGATAAATAAGTATGCTTAGAACATAATGTGCAATTTTAACCGCTGTGCCACAATTTTTTAGATAGAGACCTGCAAAGTACACACAAAGATGCTTACTAGGCCGATTTTGAGGTTTTTTTGTAAAAGCATCTGCACTACCAATAAAAAGCACAAACCACTAAACACATGCGAAAGTATGCGTATATTTAGTTAAAAAATATTTCAGCTACCTAACTTCAATATATTTCTTGAAATTCATAACCAAAGTTCGCCAAAACAGCAGAGCCAGTAAGTGCAAAATGCCACTTCCTTGTAAATTTTTTGCAGCAGAACCAATTGAAGGTCTTCTCTTTCCACTCATCAGGGAACAACATATAAAATTTTCAAATAAATCTAAGGAATCGACCGGCCACCCTCTGTTTCATCTTGCGTGGAATCGCCCTGCAGCACAATTTCATTACATTTACAAAGCTGCTCGTTAGAAATGTTTATCGTGTTTATGGGCACAGAGTGTGTCATAATGCCCAGGTGATGCCTTTCAACTACATGTATAAATAAATGTACAAAAATTCATGTAGTTAAAACATTAAGTGCACTTCATAAAACAGGAAAGGAAGAAATTGAAATCTGGATACCTCATAAGTCGTACTGCATCTGAGACGGCTGCTATAGGTGCCTAAGACAGCTGTCCTAGAAGGCAAATTGTGCATCATAGGTAATAATGAGCTGCCAAGAGCATTACTTTGCCATTGGAAGTGCCAATGAAGTGTAAGCCTTGTTCAATGGCACCAGCAAAGCAAGCATTGCTAATTAGATTGATCAAAAGGACAGAAAGTTGAGCGAGTTGGTAACATTCCATAATCAAAAGAAGAGGCGTGCAGGACACGGACACAAGAAGAGCAGTGAACACCACGAACGCCGACTAACAACTGAAGCACAGCACAGGGGCGAAAAAGAAAGAAGACACACAGCTTATCTGCGCATGCTCGGAATGGTAGCGCCACCTGTCATACTGTTACACGTGCCGTTCTACGCGATAGACAACTGCTAAGACATTCTATCTCCTCTCTGTTTAAGATAATCGACGGTTGACTCACGCATGCACTTCCACTAATACTAATATGCCAGGCCTCAACCAATAAACGCGTATCTTCGTTCCTATGCCTGTACAGGATCTCGGTTTTGTCTAACTCGGGCATGCAGCTACAGACCTGGCAGTGCAAGGATAGATTGGACGGCGTCCCACCTGATAGCGACCTTCTGTGTTCAATTAATCTTTGATTAATACAACGCGCGGTTTGTCCTACATAAAAACGTCCGCAGCTAAAAGGAATCTTATACACCACACCCATGCGACAGTCGGTGAAATTGTTCTTGGCTAAGTGCTTAACCGGACAGATATCTGTTCGCTTCTTACCTTCCATCTGCTCATTTCTTCTATGCACGGCAGCACAAACCCTTCCTAACTTATTGGGAGCCGTAAACACAACATTAACCCCATATTTACTTCCTACTTTCTTAAGCCTGTGCGAAACTGCGTGGATATACGGAATACTCACGACCTTTTTCTTGTTAATGTTACTCTCTGCTACAGCTTTAGTTCCGGTCGAAATCGACTTCTTAAGACGTTCTGCTACTGTGGCTATGGCTAGTCTAGGGTAACCTGCATCTAAAAGGCGCTCGACCTGCGCATTAAAGCTAATGGTCAAACGGTGCACGCACGACTTTGATAGGGCTGACTTTAAACAGGACAAGGCTATTCCGTTTTTTACTACTTTGGAATGCTTGGAGTCAAAGTTTAACAACGGCTTAGATGCTCTAGGGGAATACTGCCAATACACGTGATTCTGCTCAAATGACAACGAGATATCTAAAAACTGTATTACGTTTCTCTCCGGTAGTTCTTTCGTGAACCTTAGACCATCTCCATTGAGTTTAAATTGATCGCTTACATAGGTGACGACTGATTCAAAATCGTTCTTACTAGAAAGTACCAGGTAATCGTCCGCATACCGAAATACCCTGATGATGCGGTCCCCTAATGCCTCTTTTAAACGGCAGTCAAACTTGCTCAAGTACAGATCACTTAGAATAGGGGCGACCTTTGAACCTATACAAATTCCTGATTTTTGCACAAACACGCCTTCTCTGTATCCAACTATCGTTGACGTTAAGTACATGGAAAGAATTTCTAGAAAGGTACCTGTGGAAACTCCGCATCTATCTATGAAACCGGACTCTTGCCCTTGTTCTTGAATACATTCTTTCACGCAATTTAATAAACCTTTATGGGGCAACGAGTAATACAGATCCTCTACATCCATGCTAAACGCTGTGCAGTGGCCCGGATTTTCCTCTGTTAACAACTGAACTAGAGCCTGAGAATTACGCACACGGAAGGGGTCAGGAAAACTTAAGGATGTTAAGCACTTCTGCAGATAGCTAGCTACACAAACTTGCCAAGTCCCTGACTCTGATACAATCGAGCGAAAAGGAATTTCTGGCTTATGGGTTTTCGCCGAGAAAAATAATTCTAAGGTGAGCAATTTAGCCTTTTTAACACTGGAAGCTACCTTATCCAGATTATGTTTCAACAGGAGATCGACAGCTCGTTGTTTTACTACAGAAGGCTTCAGTTTCACAGGTCGAAAATTCTTTTCAATAGCTGCTGAGGCTTTATCTGAAAAAGTGCTATTCGGCATTATTACAAAACAACCTTCCTTATCGGATAAAACAGGTCGAAGCTTATGTTCTACACAGTAATTTACCACCGGTCGGATAGGGTCAGAGGCCTTAACGGGATCGTTCGAATGCTTGATGCTGGCGAAGCAATCTGAAATACAACGAGACCGTTCAAGTGCATGCGTGAGTCAACCGTCGATTATCTTAAACAGAGAGGAGATAGAATGTCTTAGCAGTTGTCTATCGCGTAGAACGGCACGTGTAACAGTATGACAGGTGGCGCTACCATTCCGAGCATGCGCAGATAAGCTGTGTGTCTTCTTTCTTTTTCGCCCCTGTGTTCAGTTGTTAGTCGGCGTTCGTGGTGTTCACTGCTCTTCTTGTGTCCGTGTCCTGCACGCCTCTTCTTTTGATTATGTAATTAGATTGATGTTCTGCACTGTGCTGTGTTACAGGGTTGTGCAGTTCAGCACAAAAACTCACAAGCTCAAACATCATTACGCCTACCCACCAACATTTAAGTTAACATCTCCTGTGTTTGGGGTGAAGTATCTTCGTACTTATGTCTTCAAAAGGTCACAGGAAAATGTGTATTGCAATAGCTTCTGTAGTGACCAGTTTCCTAGATGCAACAAATTTGTTTTATTAATGTACACATGTGAAGGAAGTGACAAACCAGTAAGCCACAGATAATGAGTGCTCACATTTTATTTGTAGCTTTGAAGTACTGCACAAAAAAGTACGTGAAAGTGGATGAAAAGGCCTGGCCATAGTTGGGAGGTGGCACTTACGCCACGCATTTTTGACCACATTCACTTACATTTAACGTTTTAAATCCGTAGTGCTGTTGTTATATTCTTATATGTGCATTCTCTATGTCAATTCTAATATGTGCAGCTACCCAGGTCATCTTTATGCAGTGGCTGCAAGGGAGCTGGTTAACAGGTTTCCACAGCTGAAAGATAGCTATGGAGAAGGTCATGTAAGTGTCTTGACATTTTACTTGTGGTATTCATGTGTGTAGTAGCATATATTTATATGCATGGGGCTTTGAAAGGTAAAAAGGACCAATGACCTGAAGGGAAATGGCCCATTTCACCATACATTGAGGCAAATTGGTAGCAGTAATGCAAAATGAGGCAAAGCGAACCCTAAACTGTACAGGTACGCACGAGTCTGGTTCATGAAATATCTGCTTGAGATGATCCATGCAGTGTGCATGCACAAAGATATTCCTATATAAATCAATTCCACAGAGCTATTTAGAGTGCAGATCACTAAATTGTAGTTCATTCCGAGAGAAGTATTTCCCATGCTCCTCGACCCTTTTCACTTTTAGCACCGGATATCCAATACCAGTGCCCAGCAGTGCAGTCTTACTGTTCAGAGGACTTAGGACAGGTTGCTTATTGGAGCCCTTAAACATGTATGCAAGTGCACAGACCTTACTACAGTAAAAGCTCATTAATTTGAAATCGTAGGGGGGGGGGGTCATAAAATTGTTTGAATTAAATAAAGTTCGAATTAGCTGACAGGTGCGAGGTCGAACAAATACCATGCCACGCTGTGTAGGCAGAAAGCAAAGGAGCCACATCTGTACCCATTATCGTGAAGTAGGTGCTACTACACATTTGTGGCTGGTGATGTAAATTATGGTCATGGAGCTCGAATAGCAAACGGAATGAATTGACCGGTCAGTTATATGCCAGCAGCGGGTCTTAATGTAAAAATATGACAATTTATGCTCTGAAGCATGATTATTTACATGGTGTTATTAACCCAGTGTATGATTTCATTATTTGTGACATAGGTGTACGTAACGAGGTTGTCCGCACGAGCAAGCTCTAACAGGTGAATGGATGGAAGATATTAAGTCTTTCATCCATTCACCTGGTCGGTGTCATCATTCATGCTGTTAGGGACATCTGCCACGACTTCTTTCGGAGCCCAAAAACATGCGAGCTTGAAGCAGCATGCACGACGCGATCTTCAGCCTTACTGCCTTTGGCGTATTGGCCACATATGTGTGCCCAAACACAAGGAATATATTGAAGAGACTCCAGATGTTGACTGTGCTCATTCCCACATGCGGAATGGCATTCAAAACCACTCCAAAATAATAATTAAAAGAACCCACCTCGCACCAAGTGATGATAGTACAGAGCGAAAATGAAAAGGTGACTTTTCATTTTCGGTTTCAACCACTAAGGGAGAACAGGCATAGCTTCCCAAGCTACTCTTTCTGATCTTGAAAGCCACAGAGCGGGCCATTGGCAGTCAAGCTGGCTGTCAAGCTGGCTGAGCCAGCAAGGATTCTAACATGGTGGCTTTTATGATGGAACAGCATTGTCCAAAACCAGCAATTTGATCTGGAAAGTTGAACTTTCAGGTGCTAATTTGTCCGAAAAATTGGTCTCGAGAATGCATTAGCACTATAGGCACCTTGACAGTGCATTTGTGTAGTCCAGCAAATCCATAACATCCAAATTTTTGGATCCCGGAAAATCCATTAGCAGATCCGAGTTAGGGGCTCCCAATTCAAGTTAACCATTGTGTATTCAGATGCGTTTGAATTATTGGAGGTTTTGCTGGGACATGGGCACCAAGTTTGAATCAAGTGTAGGTTCAAATTAACAGAGTTCAAATTATTGAGCTTTTACTACGGTGACCTTACTATGACTTTGCTAATTTGTGCGTGACCTGCTGCTAAAGTTATTGACCTGTTTGATCTTGTGCACACAGAGATTGCTTTTATCCAGATGTAGCTTTCTGCAATAGTGTACGCTAATGTCCTGGAAGGCACACAGGGCTTGTCGTGGTGACAAAGCCAGCAAACAAAAAAAAAAAAAAGAAAACAAGCATCAGAGAATAAGACTTTGTTTCCTTAGCCTTGCTCTTCTCATGGTCAGCTCTTTTATTGTTCAAGGTGTGAACTTGTCAGCTTTCTGAATGCTCCTGTTGTTGGTGTTGCTTGATACGTTCCAGTATACATGGCAAACAGCTATCAAGTTCAAAGCGAAGAACACAAGAAAGAAGTTGCCAGTAGGCATTGTGGAGGTGGACAGAAGGAGGGGAAATGCACAAAAAGGAAAACGAACGCAGCCCAAGACTGCACACAGCAGTACCGACGAAGTGAGGCCATGCGTCAGAAAGGTATAATACATTTCCTGCAAGCAACCTACTTTACGAATTTTTAATTTAACAAGCCTCTCACCAGACCCCATTGCAAATTTTTTCCATGCATAGGACCTTCTAAGGCATAGTGCTGAAAGCAGTTTATCAAAGTAGTTGTTCAAGTTCATTCATAATAGGAAGAATGCAATGCTCTGTCGGCATGCTGCTTGAAGAGTTTCAATTCCAATGCAGACATTCCTGTCTGCCTCTGTTAATGTCTGCAAGTGAAGCTCCTAACCTGCATTTCCAGTGTGTCTAGCCAAGGGACAGTAGCGTGAACATGACAATCTGTCTCTTTTTTCTTACTCTGTTATTAACTGGTTTTCAGGAACTTTTCTAGAGGCAGCGTCATATGTTTTAAAAGTGAGGTATGACCAGAGTTACATGCCATGGCCTGTTTCTGTGAGGTCGGTAACCTGCATTGCATGGGGCACTCATCAGTATAACTTTCACTGTAGTCCTCAGCATGGCAATCAAAGCACACATTTATTTGTGTTGTTTTATTGAAATTGAGTTTTCACACTTTTCAGAACATGTGATCTTTGAATTGTAATCTACTATAAAAACCCACTTATAATACTAAGCTGCATATGACACAAGTTGCGATTTGGGGATGGCAAAGGAAAAAAAAAAGTTTTCATTCGTGTGTAAGGAAAGGTCATGAAAGCACTTATTGTTGCGGTTAACAGTTTATTGTCACCTGTTATACTGGAACTGTCTTCTAAAAGTTGGCCAAATGGCTGTAGTTCGAGATGCCGTTTCACAGAAAGTTGTCTTCAATGCCGCAAAGTGCGTTCAAGATGCGCATTTCGTAAAAGGGCAACTGACGAGCTCCTTGGGGATGCCTTTTCCTGTAGTCTTGATGTCATGTCAAGGTACGTCTGATCAGCAGTGCCAATCCGGCCCAGCTGTCTGGCCCTTCCGTAGCTTTACGACATGGTGCTGAAGGCCCACAAGCTTTTCTTCATAGCTTTTGGAGAATTTCAGCCGTGTTGACTTCCGCTAGCGTCAAGGACATCCATTGCAGCATGCAGAATGCCTTTTTCCTTACTTTCGCTTGTTGTAGCTCTGTGTTCGCAGGTGGGACACTGTATACAATTTCGCGTGAAAATATGTAGAAGTGATGTGAGTATGAGCAGAAATCAAGGACCACTCGTGAACAGTGAAGCACTGGGATAAATAAGACCATTACCCATCTTGTCAGGAATTACTGCATTGTCAACAGAGTTTTACCAGCAGAAAGCAGAAAAACCGCCTTTTCCTACTGATGGTTGCTGCAGGTGCAGCTGTAAGCAGTGCACAACATTTTCATCATCATGCTAAATTTCATATGTTGGGAAAAGGTTTCGTACACTGTGTGTAGCAGCGAGTCTGGGTACACCCACTGGTGCCTGCTGTGGCCACATAGCAGCAGCTGCCACAACATTATGTATGGCTGCTTGGGCATGAAAGTCAAATGGGGTTTATTTTAACGTTAACCTTGTTTCCTGCACTAAAAACCCATCTTTTGTGGCTGTGTTGAGTGGACTTGTCATGAAAATCCATTCACACTCCCTTGCAAATTTTTGTAGCAGGTTCTTACTTGGCGTCTAATAATAAAATGTAGGAGGACTACGAATCAGTGTCAGTGCACACTGCTCACTGCACAAGGGATAAGTATGTATGTGCTTTTTTTTGTTCTTAACTTCAGTGCAACACATGTGCAAATCTTTAGCACTTCTCTCGTATACAGTTTATGCTTTTTATTATGCAGGCTTCGTGCATGAGAGTACACTTGTGCATGAAAACTAGGATTCACGATGCAGGTCATATTGTACACAAATACTTGGATTTCCATTAATCTTGTGCATTCAGTGATCTCTGACCTGTCTGTTCATTTGCTTATGCTCACAATTTTGCAGGCAGCTTTCTGGAATTTTGCCTTCGATGAAGGAGAAGATGAGAAGAGCCTGGAAATGCACATAGGCATAATGAAAAAAGAGCTGCGTAAGGCAGGTGGCAGCCCTGAGAAAATTACTGAGTCCATGGTGAAGACATTCCGCAGCAGAAGGGTCTTCATTGAAAATCATAAACCATCCCTTCAAGACCTGTTAGACGTCTACCCAGCCCTCCGGACTGAGCGAGAGGCAAGTGTTACAAATATGCCTTATTTTGCTTTTGTGGTGTTCGGGCTTAACTGTAGTGGTCCGGTTGTTTCACTCTCCTAGCAAAAGGTGCGCTTCATTCGGAAAGAAATAGTAGTTGTTCTCTATAATTTGTGAGCTAGCTTTAGAATATAATCAAAAGTTTGTTTTTGTTCGCAGAAGTACCCACTACTCTACTTGACCACCTGATATTTCAACATAATCTGGCCATGGATATTATCAAGTTTAATGTTTCAGTGAAGTTTAAAAAAATATCATTTCACCACCGTATTTGAATTGCTTACAAACAGAAATATTAAACCCAAACTTTTTTGCTTAAGTGTCTGAAATGGCATTGGCATGTAGTGTTTTTGCGAACTTTATGTGTAATTCATGTGAACATTGAATTATGATGCACAGTTCCTGAACCAAATGCTATCGCATATAGTTCAGACCTTAAATATTCAATGTGGCTATGAGCTACACCTGATTTGTTTGTTTCTTGCTTCCCTGTGGCTTATACCTCAATAATCCTGACTCGTACCTGCATATCGAGTGTGGCGCACATCTACCTCATCTTATTTTTCAATAATTACGTTGATGGCTAAATAACTCTTATTGTGCTAAACTTGTGCTCTGATAATGCGCCTACCTCATACAGCTCCAGACATTGTGGCCCTGCCACAGGGGTCTAGTGGTTATGGTACTCGGTGGCTGCATTTCGATGGAGGTGAAATGTTGAGGCCCGTGTACTGTGCTATGTCAGTGCACGTTAAAGAACACCAGAGAGCCCTCCACTACGGCATCTCTCCTAATCATATTGGGATTTTGGGACGTAAAACCCTATAAATCAATCAAATCAACCTGTGCAAATCAACCTGCCTCCAAATTTAGGCAGTATTATAAAATCACAGTTCTAAGTTGTTATGAATTTACTTCATAAATATACTCGCGGACAACTTTCTGTGGCAATGAAGGCAAGGCTATGGTGCTGGAGCGCTTGCATGCTTGCGCTATTACACATAGTGCCAGACTTGAACTGATGTTTTGCAAAAAAGGGAAGGGCTTTCGGCATTTGAGGAGCATATGAAGGCCTACATTCTCAGTCAGAAAACAGTGTGTATATTTGTCAACTAGTGAACTTGCACAGAACTTTCTGGAGCAGCCATAGTAAACTTCGTTCCAAGAACACAGTCTGCACCTCTTGGCGAATGAACGAAACTGCGAAGTGTGGGACTGGTCTCCGAGACCTGCTTGCACAATGCTTCTTTCTGCCGTCTGATAGCCACTATATGTTGATATGAGCGCATGTGTTGTGCATATTCTACAGGACGTTTGCTCTTTTGTGTTAGTGCGATGTTAGATGATTCAGTGTATTGTTATACCAGTTGTAGACACAACCTTTTCGCGTTGCGGTTCTGTATTTGCACTTCCTCCAGATCATGGAATGCATGCGCCATGCTACTTGCGCACGAACACAAGAGTGATAGCTCCACCCCGTAGACTTGCTTTCATTACTACAGGAAGCTGTCCGCAGGTATAGGTGCGTTCATGCTCAGAAAAATGAGTATAAATCAAAGCAGAAAAAAATGTGGTTGATCCCTTTGTAGTGAAGAGGAGGAGGCAGATGCTGTTGGTTCGAGAAGGCAGTCGAACCAACAGCATCCTCTGCACGATAATAAATCGTCGTACGACACCTTTAATAACGGAATTGGTATAACATGAAAGTGAAATGTCTTTGCATAAGCAGTTGAATTTTTATTACATCGCGGTGAACTTGCCCATTGCTATTGGTGTTTCGCTGGTACGGCACTGTTTGACATAGGCGAACCCACTTTCACATATCGCCTCCATAACTTCGAGGAACAACCCCTTGTGGTAACCGAAGTATTTTACATAATAACTGTACACAGTTCATCATAAATGCCAAGCGACAAAGGTATCGATCATATTTACTTGTGCCCGTCAACATTGTTACCATGCTTGGGTGCCTAATGCAGCAGTGTTCTTGTTGCCGTCATGCTCAAAGAGTGGTTGGCAGGGAAACACTATCCACGACGAAAGTTGACTGGTGCACATACGCTCTGAGCTCTATGTTCTTTCTTATCACGCTTCTTTCTGATGCACGCGTATGGACTCCTGGATGGCGACACCGTTCCAGGCAATGTGCTGGATGTGCATGTGCCAAGCCAGACAAGAGCGTCAAAGAATGCACGAAGCGGGATAAAAAGGTGGCCAATGCCACCTTTTTATCCCGCGACAAGAGGGGGCCAATGCTTTACCACAGCGCCGTTAGTGCAGTGGTAAAGCATTGGCCACCTCTTGTCGTGGAGCGAAGGGCTGCAAGTTTGATTGCCAGTGCATGAACAGAAATTTTTCTTAGTGTTTTTCTTGTTCTTACATGTTTATTTTGCTGCATCATATGCACTACGGTAGTGATATATGGTGGACCCCGGCATGAAACACTTTCGTGTTAAAATAATCAGACTGCATATCCTACCTCACACTAGATTCCTTTCACTATAGATGCATTTCTGATGTCACAGAAACTAGTAGGTGCCCCTTATAGCTATGTTAGCTGTGATTACTGGCCAAAAGGCAATACAAAAAAAAAAGCCTCCGGAAAGCTTGACCACCTGCGGTTCTTTAACGTGCGCTGACATCGCACAATATACACAGGCCTCAACATTTTGCTTCTGTCGAAATGCAGCCGCCACGGCTGGGCTGCTTGTCCCTGTATCTGCAATGCTTTATCTTACTTTTAAAATACTGAAAGTTGTTGCGTTTGAAAGACATTTTGTGCAGATAACTTGAGTAGTATTGTATGACATTGGCATTTATACATTTACAGCAGACTCTGTAATTCAACCTTCATATATCTTTTAACAGCAAGAAATAATGCCAATTGCCTGCCAGCTCTTGTTGGAGCACTGAAACCTTTAGCAGCAAATAGAAAAAAACACTGAGGTGGTAACAATGCACGTTATTACTGGCCATCTCCGCTTTTCGTGCCAGGTTGCACCAGGTTGTACTCCTGCTTGCTTCTGGGCAATAATATTTCTGATAATTCAAACATAATTCTTGGGTCTCCTCAAGTTTGAATGAGAGTCTACTGCATGTGTGTGCTAATTTTCTCTTCCCACAAAGGAAATGTTTTCTTTGTGTTTTCAGGAAAGACATTGATCTTGCATTGCTGCCACACCTAAAGGGAAAGTTAAGCGAAATCTTGAAACAGTGTTGGCTGACTAGCTATCTTTTGACAGTTTTGTCATTAATTTCACTGTCATAGGGTAAATAATACATGAAAAAAATAAATGTCACATCTTAATTTTTAAATGCACATCGAAAACTGCATGAGAATACTGGCGTGGCTTTAGCCACATTGGCTCTGCAGTATTTTTTGAAACTGTCAAAACTGAAGTCTCTGGAGCCCTCGGCAAACACTGTGCTCCATTGTTGCAAATGGAGAAGTGTGTAGGCCCTAGTAGACTGCACCGAAATCCATTACATCACGAGCGGCTGTGGAAACACCGTGGTGGGATCCTCACTTGCATTTTGTTTTTGAGCATTTTTTTTTCCTTGCCAAGTATTTTCATGTGGCCAGAGCGGTGGTTTTTGGTGGTGCGTAAGTGTACTGTACTAACATGAGAAAAATTGTTTTTCTCTTAAGCAGCCTTTTAACAAAGCAGAATAGTGTTGTCCTCAAGACAATAACTTTTCATTTAAGATTGTTCCAGGAAAACGGCATTTGCCTAAAAGTGTTACAGTGATTATGGCTTAATTGCATTACTTCTGGGCATTTTTACATTCGTGGTCATAATACAATGTGTGACAAAACTTCATTTGCTTATTTGACTGTGAGGTTGCTTTTTGTGCTCATTATGTACAATTTTATTGGAGCCACCTATGGAGTTCAAATTGCTTGGTGCGTTAAGAAATATTGAGTTATTGATCTCCAACTGTGTCACTCCCTTGTTCTACAGCATGCTACCCATTGTAGTACATAAACCAGTGCATTCACACCACTTGTGCTCCTCACATTGCTATTTATTTCAGGCCCTATACTATGTTGAAAAATGGCCCTAATGAAATATGCCTGAGATCTGTACTGTCATGGCATTAATTTTTCCAGCTCCACAATGAGTTCCAGAGGCTCACTGCGATTTCTGCCAGAGAGGCCATTGTTGGCTTGATTGAAAAAAGGGGGGACAGGATTCTACACCTCATCCAGAAGACGTCAAGGTTGCAGACTGCAAACCTTGATGACCCCAGTAAGTTAATAGAATGCAGTCTTTGGGAATCAGCATTTCACGTATACAGTGCAAAATTAATTGAAATATAATAAGGTGCCAAAACATCAGTGCAAATGAAGCATGCAGGTCGTCTTGTATATTTTTCTATCTAAGTCCATGTTTGCATGGCTTACATTTTTCCCTTGTGAACCCCTACCGACTAGCACAACTTTATGTAAATGAAACTAAACAGTCTTGCATGCTTCATAGCATGCTACATGAGAACGTATTGGATTTCTTTTCACCATTGCCTTTTTTTTACAGTGAAATTGTGGTGTCCAAGTGCATTTGCATAAGAGCAATAAGCAATCTTTTGAAAGTGGCATTAGTCTTCGTCCTAAATGTTGGTACTCAGTATGCAAGTACATTAGCTGAAATTTTGTTTTATCTCATTGACTGAGCACTTGTTACCATCTCAACGACAAGTTGCAATGGCTGTAAGGGCATTGAAGTACTTAACGATATGAATATGTCTTTATTGCAGTATCACAACAGAAACAAAATAATGTGCTTATGTCACCCCACTGACTCAAATAAGCTTCTCTTTATTTAGATTCTAACATTGTGTTGGACCTGTGAGAACGCCCTGATACACAATACGTGCACATGTACCAGTGACAAAACGCTGAGATCAGCACTAGGACTTCATTTCCCATCTCCAGTTTTCACACAAGTTATGCGACTCCTCTAACCACATAGATTTCACAAGTGAACAATGAAGGTGGTCACTCTTTGTAACGGTGCAAGAAGCAACTGCTTGCTTGTCTGACGTGGTGTCTGGAGTGGGATCGAAGCAAATTCCTGTGTGGCCACACATCTGTTAGCCAACACGCAAACAGCTAGCAGCTACTTGAACAAGAACAAGCTGCCAGTAATAATCGTCAAACCGGTGTTTCAGGATGGTGGAAAGCAAGGCTAACCCGTCAACTTCCCAAAACCTGCTGGCTGGCCTGCCCTGACAGATAAATTTCAGTGACTGCAAATTTGCACCAGGAGTAAATGAATTTCAGGTAAAAACTCCTCTATACAACAGGCAGGAAGTCATGCAACGTTGTAAAAATTGTAAAAGACAGTGAGCTAAGGCTTGGTCAGCATGTCAACGGTGAGCTGTCATATCCACCTTAGTAAATGTGACATAATGGCTTCTCCAAGATTCTATCCTTCTTTCATGCTCCATGTGAAGGTACATACAGGAGCTGAATTGACAGTTGTCACTGGAAATTTTCATCTTGTTCCGTGTCCTATTGACAAAGCAGCCAATATGAGAACTGAACAGCGCAAGCATCTTTACATTTAGGAAGTTTGATGCCAAAGTAGCTTGGAAAGACGCTTGCAGTAAACCACCTATATTGCACACAGCTTGCACACCTTTGTTGGTTTTCCAGCCATTGCAGTTCCCCTTTTGTTATACTAATAAAGCTGTCCAAAATGATAAGTATCTGTGTTGACTTTACTTGAGTGAGTCAGTTTGTTAGACAAAGGCATTATTTGCTATTAAGAGTAGAGTATGTTAAGGAAAGGTTCCAGGAAGTGAGGGTGTTTTCTAAAATGGATGCCTATTATGGATTATACCAGATCTAGCTCTCTAAAAAAAGTGCCAATAGCAGGCTTTTATTATGCTGTATTTGCAATACTGCTGGCACAAGTTACCATTTGGGACCATATGTACACCAGAAATTCTTCAAGGTCCTCGTAATACCTTGATGGGCCAGATGGCGCAGTAAACTACATCGGTGACCTTCTGGTGTATGGCTAGAACAAAGTGGTGTATAACAACTGCCTTTGTAATGTGCTTGACTGCCTGTGACAAAAAGGCATAACGGTTAAAAAAAGAAAATGTTTTGCTGTTGCACATGCAGCATATCTGGGCAAGGCCTTCAACGGCAGTGACGTTTGCCGAGATCCTAATGCAGAACAACTAGGGGGTTGCCTTGACCTTAAAATGTCAGGTATTCATTCCTCAAAGGAACGTGTGATCTTATTAGGGTTCAGGATGTTGGTTTCTTTGCAGGCACCAGTGCATTAAGAGAAAAAGCATTAGCAAGAATGGCAGGATAAAAAATGAGGACTCTTGCCTGTTAGCTGGGCCTTCTTGGCTTGAGTCAGTTATATTAAAAAAAATCTAGTAATCACATGTGCAGAATCGAGCAATTCTGCAGCTCCTGTAAGCCATATTCTGCTAGTTTTGGTACTGAAACCTGGCAAAGTTCAAAGACCAGTAATCAGTCAAGTGTTTATTAGCAAAAATCTTTTACAGGTAGAGGTATACAGAAGGAGGTCCCATAGTAGAAACCGAATTGGGACCTCCTGTTCATGGTTGACAAAAAAAAAAGGCAAGAACAGTAGCTGAATGAGTATAATTGAAAAAAATGATAAATAATTATACAGGTATAAGTAAATAACGATAGACAGCAGTGTATCGGCAGTAAATAGTGTAGTGAAACTAGGTGCAACTAACATAGCAGTGGAGGAAAAAGAAAAAAGCATAAAAATGAAAAACAACTTAATCAACGTAAGAATGGCAGGTCTAAAATGAAATCAGGTTATAAAGTTGACAGATCAATATCACATAATATATTTTTCAATTCATGGCAAAACCTATGGGCTATCTGGAGTTTTATGATAAATGGTAATGTGTTCCATGATGATATGGCTGCAAAGTGAACGGTCTGTTTGCCGTAATTAGTACGTACTTTGGGCAGAATGAAGTTATTATGCAGCGCGAAACGTGTTGGGTTAGTGTTCGTGAGAGATGACATAGGAAATAGCGACAATGTGATCTTGTCATTAATTAGTTTTAAAAGAAAAGTGGCAAGGTTGAATTTGACAAGGTGAGGCAACGTCAAGAATGCTATTTTCTTGTAGTAACTTTTGAGCATTGGTGGTGTGTGGACTCGACGTGATCATTCTGATGGCCTGATTCTGGACAGTCTGTAGCGGTTTTTAGGTGAGTAGTGTATGTGTTATCCCAGGAGGGGGTTATGCAGTAGTTAAGGTGAGAGTGCACAAATGTGAAATAGTGACAGCAACACAGGTCGTGAAAAGAACGGACATGACCTAATGAGAATTCGTATTCCATGTGATAACTTTTTTTATATGAGTTATGTGACACTGAAATTTTAGGTTACAGTCAATAATAACACCTAAGTAAGTGCATTCTTCACTTGCTGATAATAAATGGTTACCAATGGAAATGGGTGGAATGCACAGTGATGATTTATTTTGGGACGAGAAGAGAAGAAATTTAGTTTTAGTGGGATTAATTGTAAGTCTATTCACAAGTTATGAAGATCAGTATTAAGCCTGGTTACTACCGTTGACGGACATTCATCAGAATTCATAATTGTTATGTCATCGGCATATAGTATACACTTAGAAGATATGAGGCAGTTAGGTAGATCATTAATATAAAGTAGAAAGAGTAATGGGCCCAAAATGGATCCTTGTGGTACACCTAAATTAATCAGTTTTGGTTTAGAATAAGCATCGGAAACACTAACAACCTGATATCTGTCACGTAAGTACTAGTCGCGTAATAGTAGTGATGGAGGACCTTTATACCTATTTAATCTAGTTTAACATGAAAAATCTCATGGTCAATGCTATCAAATGCCTTTGAAAAATCTACAAATAAAGATCATGCAAATTTACCATCATCAATGGCTTTCTTTAGTTGGTCAGTAAGGGATACAAGCGCTAGGTCAGTAGAGTACCCTGACCAAAATCCAAATTGGTTAGGTGAAAGAATATTAAAATTTGTTTAAGTATTTTATCAATCGCTTTTCAATTATTTTCTCTGTAGTAGATGGCTATGAGTTGCCTGCATGACAATGGACAAGGTCAAGGTGACGTGCACTTCACCATGATCCATGAGCAGTGGAACCATCAGTGAGAGAAGCGCCCTTTTTCATTGTAACTCCACAACATTAAGCAGCTCGACCGTATCTACGAGGGGCTCAAGGCACGTATTGAATCACTGAACAAGATAAATATGCAACTAGAGAGTCTAATCACGAACGAGGGGGCGACCCATACAGCTGCCTCCTCACCATTGGAAAGGATAGGAGCCAAGCTACTAAGAGTCACAATAACTTCCTTCTTTTGAAATGTGTTTAAATTGATGGATTTTTAGGAGCAAGCTGTCTTTTTCACAACAGTTCGAGTCTTTCTGCCATGGGAAGTTTCATATTTACGGTCAGTATTTCTCAAAGGGAGACTGCTTCAGGGAGGGGGGGTGTTTCGACTGAATTACGCATTAAGGACCCCACGGACATGCCGCAGAAGTGCTTTAAGGACATGACACACCTGGAGCAGGAATACTTTGAAAGGTTATGTCAGTGTTTATTCTACAGGTTACACAAGAACCCCCACCTCTATGACTCTTAAACATCCAATGCCTGGAGTCAGATGTGAAAAGTTCTTCATTTTCCTTGATGCTCTGTGGCATCATCTTCAGGGTGTTACCCTGGGACAACGTAGTCTAACTACCATGTTGCATGCATTGCACGTCAAAAGTGCTACGACAGACAATGCTGCAGATTCTTTGAGACGAGGCAGCCTGCTCAAGCTCCTCTCGGTTGAGCTCGAAAGCCTGGAGAAGCGTGACTGTAGGGATAGCAGCGGTGAGCTTGCATCAGACCAGTCATCCCTGAGGCGCAACTAGAAGCTGCACACAGCACCTGTCCATCACAAGAAGATTGATGTAACCCACCATGGCAGGTTAGCAGCTATGTATCAGCATGATAAGCTCGAGGTAACGGGTCAAATTCCAGCCACGACGGTAACATTTCCGACGTGGTTGAAGTGCAAAAGATACTCATTCACTTAGGTTTGTGGCTGTGTGTTAGCATGATAAGCTCGAGGTTGTGGGTTGAATCCCGGCCACGACGGCTGCATTTCGATGGGGCGAAGTGCAAAAGTCACCATGCCCCGAGTACGTGTGACCCACAGCATACCTCTCGGACCTCACAGCTGGGCCTCTAGAACAAAACTGAAAATATGGCAGTTTGTGCATCTGGGTACAGGGATGACAGCAAAGCACCTTTAGCACCCGCTTTGGGGCAGAGTGCAGAACCCAGGCACCACACAAGAGGCCATGGCTCATTTTGATTTTGTGTCAATTGAGGTCAGCTTTCTCTTTTCTTCTGGACGCAAGTGATCAACATTGGAGTCTCTTTTCCTACAAACATTTCAAGCTTGGGGTGTTTGACAGTGGGAGTCAACATGAATTTATTATTGAGGACTTATCAGGACACCTGGGCCTCAAATGCCTGGGATCTCTAAGAATAGTTATCGACTTTCTTCACTCGCTGGGGCCAGGCAGCAGAAAACAGACGAATAGCACTCCTGCACTTGATGAAGTCACTTTTCTTGCATAGAGGTAGTGCTAAGAGCTACAGAGATTCCAGATATATGCTAAGACATTTAGAAAACTAAAATGGGAATGGTCTTTTGTTGCCTTGTATAACAGCAAATATACCTTATAAACTGACACATGAATCAGTCATCATGCAAAGTGGAATTATCATGGTGATCGACTCTGATCAAATATGAAGACCTTTATGAAGCGACGCTCCACATTGTGAAAGGAATAACTCATTCATAGCCATAAACTTACACTGGAAATTCCAAGGAAGCAGTGAACGCTCGCCATCAAAGCCAGTCGATTCCCATGGCATAAAGATGGCTAAAATCCTTAACGAGGTAGACCATAGGTAAATGTGTGACTTTATGCTCAAAAGGGACTGTTGTCATGGGAAGCTGGAGAAAAACCCTGTCCAAGCACATCAACACAGCCTGTAAATGAAAATAGAAATGAGAAAAAATTGGAATAAAGTTAATCTGTGATAGTTAACGGTATGAAGCCAAGAGGGAAATCCTGCACTGCATGACATCGCTTATTCAGACTCTATTGCTGCTTTCGGAAGAAAAGGCGCACATGGAGGTTGCCTTTCCTTCTTTCTTTTTTCCTGTGCAGCTGCTTGTGTTCTTGTTTTGGTTGTACACAGTGGCAGTGATGCAAATGGCCAAAAGCATTTTGGAGCAGATTTTGGAGCGGGAAAAATGACAATCTCTAGTAGCTGCTCTCATTTTAGTAGCAGGCTGCCTAGACAAGAAAACAAGATAAAAGCCAATAATTGCTTTTGATAGAGATATAAGAGAGGTTTAAATATTGATTAGAATGAATGAATGAATGAATGCTAGTTTGGCAAATTATGTGTGCTAAAATGAGAACAAGGGCACACCAGAATCCTTTAGAAATACACTTAGAGATCAAAAACAATGTAGGACTGAGAAGGTAAAACACACATCATGAGCACTTGTGGTGTGTGTTTATTTGAACATGCTATACCAACTGGCCCACCTCGCTATCAGGAATCCTTTTTGATAAACAGCAAACAGTAAGACATCAACTACACTAGCAAAGAGACCTAAAACAAGCAGATTTTAAAAACTGCCTTGCTGACCAGACTTAAAAATGTGGTTTTTAGTCAACAGCAAAGAAGTTACTTCAAGTAGGAAGAGAAGACAATATAAAATGACAGCACAAAGCACCCAGTCAAGTTAATGCCACCATACTGAAATATTGAGCTTTTCATAACTTTGTCTTGATAGAAGAGCATGTACATATTCATCCATGATTTTGATAAATCGGAGGTTTATTGTTGCTGCAAAGGTCACTGGCAAAACTACTAATAAGTCAAATGGTTAAACTACTGGACATGTTTTTTTTGCAAACGTATACATCATATTGCATCACGACAGAGTGTGGCAGCATGCACTGTTGGCACACAATGGTGATGGTATGATACCTAAAACCTTCCTGGCTTTCTTGAAAGCATATTTAAGAAAAGAAAAATGGAAGTCACAGCACTGACACAGCTATTACTTTGCATGAAATAAGGTGTTGTAGCTTGTTTTGAGAGACGACAAAGATGGAAGAAGAGATGCTCAACGTGCTCAGGGAAATTATTCGACATGTTTTTATCCGAAATATAAGTGTTGAGTGCACTGCTCCTGCAACAGGTTTTGAACAATTTTTAGCTGAATAATTTTTTGATTCCTTCGTGCTAACCTGCGGTGCCACCACCCACTCCTGGAATTTTTATCAGTGCTCCATCAAAAAACTAACGCACAAGGCTTCTGTGTAACCAGTTCATAATGACACTTCTGGTATAGGGTGTTGCATGATTCTTCGAACTTAAACCTGTGCGCAGCATGTGATGGCCAAGTACAATTCTGCAACGACACTGCACTCCCACAATGGCCACACCACCAGTACGTAGCCTCTGAGCTTGCAAGTGAAAGTGACGCTCGCAATCTCAGGGACCATGTTTTGAAGCAGCATTGGAGCAGTTTCACTCGTTAACAAGGATGAAGCAGCATTCTCATCACTGCAATGGTAACCCACGAATGCATTGTTAACCCTCTAACAGGGTAGCACTTTGCACCATGGTGCTCGGACATTTTCTCGTGCAATTGTTCTAGGAAGCTAGTATGCCGTGTGATTGAAGAGCAAGTTTCCAGCTCTGATTTAAAAAGTTTGGCAGATCTTACTAACACTTGAAGGCAAAAGCCTCCTGTATGCTTGCAAGACATGAGCCACTGTGTGATACTATTTTTAGGCCAGCCCTTCTGCGACATGAGCCAGCGCTTACTGAACTGCGTAAAGATGCAGAAGTGATGCTTGTTGCTGGTAGGTGTTACATATGTGGTAGCACAAGCCAGAAACAATGCACTTGAAAGACACATGATTGCACTTGTATGTTTTTGCTCTCTAGTCAACACAATGTTGCTCATTAGTCTATTTTTCAGCATCATCTGCTAGAAAGACATTTTATGACCACACATCATCACAGGGGCTCAATCAGCTGCATTGAAAACATAAATTTGTTTGCTTTCACATTGACATTGCAAAAATGTATGCGAGAACTTCTGTCTTAATGATGCGTTAGCCAATGCATAGCAGGCTTTTGATCCTAAGAAGTTTCATGTGGTGCATACATGCATATCATGAGCACAGCTATACAGGTATTCACCACAGCTGATATGATCCACTCAGCGTCACTGCTCTACATAAGTACCCCGTGATTGGGAATAGGCATCTTCCACACATTTCTAATCTTATGGGACAGCAAGGTTCTGCATAAGGTTGTCAGCAACGTCACTACAACACTGACACCTTAAAGGCCAACTCCAGTGATATTTTGAGGCTGATATATCTGTATAAAATTCACTGCGCACGTTTCTTGGCACACTTCCATCATCTGTGCAAAATTACAGGCTTGCAGATCGCTTGCAGTTCAATTTTTACTGATTACCTGAAACTGCCCACCTGGTTTCCTACAGTTATTGGCCGCACTTTGTGTTGAAGTCATTTTAGGCAAAGCGACAGAAGCGCACCACTACCATAACATGGCCTTTGAGATCTGCACGCGCCGACACTACTGCTAGGGGAAGGGCCCATGCACTGTCACACCATACAAAAGGCGGGTCGACCAATTTGTTGCCACTGCTACGTTGGATTTCAGCTTCGGTTTCATGCTTTCCCGTGATTAAAAAATTATTTTTGCATTTTCTGAGCATTTCTGCTATCAGGAGTATAACAGGAGTGTCTCAGGAACATGGAATGGCCATTACCTTGACATGCTAAAAAAATATTACCGGAGTTGGCCTTTAAGTGTCCACATTAACATTTTTTTCTTTTTTTTCTGCCCAAATTACAGGTTCAACTCCCAAGCAATGTGGATCAGGGTCCTTAAGGGCTTGAATGCTGACAGGTACCAGTGCTCTGCTCAACAGTACTGCAAGGGGAACAGCAGCTGCCTTTGTAGAATATTTTTAAATGTTTTTAGTGGATGCCATTAATCACTGTGATTAACGAGAAACTTCTGGAGAATGACCTCAAGGTGTGTTTTAAAAAGTGAACACAAGAATTACCCGAGCAGGGCTTGCTGGTGTTATGACTCCTTGCATGCATTGTCTAAAGGAAAATAATAAATGGAACTGCTTAATGCATGACTGTGTTGCTCATACTTTTTACATTTACGCTACAGTACTGTCTGACACACTTGAAGGCCTTGCGTTTGCTTTCAAAAGTAAAACAATTTCAGTTTTGCTCTAGTGCATTCTAAACCATATCAAAATGTTGTTTGCTAACAATATCTAAAATTTTAAAGGTTTCAATGGCTGATTACAGACATGTTATAATAAATTCTTTAATTAGGCCAACTAGTGCATATCAGGCAATATGGCCCTTTCCATTCCTGTCCCTCGAAGAAACCTTGCAATGGACATTGAATTCTGCTGCATTTCTTGGACTTCTTCATTAACAAAAGCTGCGTCTGTTTTCTGCCATGCTGGAAAAGAAGAAACAGGAAAAAACAATTGTGTCACTGTGATAGTTAACAAACAACATTTCACACATAAGACATGCAAACTAAGAAATGTGTGCCTCAGATAGTGGCATGCATTTTTAAAGAAAAACTGCTCCATTTCGAAGAGAATGAAACGTTTACAACATCTCGTGATCAAATTTAGAGTGTACTACAGTGCTGCCACGCAATACATTTCAGATACCTTAAGTGCATAAGAAGGAGTGCTTGTTCAAATTTCAACAGTAGGTGATAGCTGCTGAAGCACACCGCTTGCCAGACATCAAGAGGATCTAAAACTGCTGGTTGCCCTTTCTACACCATCCCTCTCCAAGCACAACTTCCTCGCACACAGCGTTTGTGCTCCACCAGTAGCCGTTCCAGCATAAAACAGTAGAAGACCATTTTACGTATGATGAGTGCTATGAGAAAGCTGCTGTCTACAAGCTGTATTACAAAGTAATGTGACTGCATCTCTTCACGTTGCTGAAAAACCCCCGATATTCCAAATGTCTGTATTTGTGAGCGTCGATATCTTAGCAGTGTGCTAGTTGTCAGGCTTTTTCGCATGTAGATGTATAAAAAAGGGGGGCAAGTTACATTTATCCTCCATGACAAAATACATGAGAATGTGGGTCTGTTGTGCTCTAGGTGTTGTTATCACTATTATTTCTGACATATCTTGCACTGAACAAATTTTCTAGCACTCGGCATGGCCGTAGTGACTGCACGTGTTAAATTCAGAGTCTGTAAAAATTTTGCAGGTGCAAGTATTTTCACATTTTCAAGGCCCCTAGTGTGACTTGGTCTTATTCAGTCAAAACAACAAATTCTTTTTTTTTTACAACCATAAATAAATATTGGTGCCAGGTTTTGTATTTCCACTCTATTTTACATTAAATGCTTGTGAAGTGCCAAGACGGCATTGGTGCATTCTAACGCAAGCCGTACAAGAGGTCTGCTGGCATATTACTCCTAGCATAGGGATGCTTTCAAAGTGTCTCGGACAGTTCACTGAATTTAACAAAGATATTTCTGTTGGGTTCCTAATACAAACATCGGGTAGTAATGCCCAAACATACAGAAGTGAAAAAACAGTTGTGTCACTCTGATAGTTAACAAACAACATTTCAAACATAAGACATGCACACTAAGAAATGTGTGCCTCAGACTAGTGGCATGCATTTTTAAAGAAAAACTGCTCCATTTCGAAGAGAATGGAAACGTTTACAACATCTTGTGATCACATTAGAGTGTGACTACAGTGCTGCCACGCAAACATTTCAGATACCATTAAGTGCATAAGAAGGAGTGCTTGTTCAAATTTCAACAGTAGGTGATAGCTGCTGAAGCACACCGCTGCCAGACATCAAGCGGATCTAAAACTGCTGGTTGCCCTTTCTACACCATCCCTCTCAAGCACAACTTCCTCGCACACAGCGTTTGTGCTCCACCAGTAGCCGTTCCAGCATAAAACAGTAGAAGACCATTTTACGTATGATGAGTGCTATGAGAAAGCTGCTGTCTACAAGCTGTATTACAAAGTAATGTGACTGCATCTCTTCACGTTGCTGAAAAACCCCCGATATTCCAAATGTCTGTATTTGTGAGCGTCGATATCTTAGCAGTGTGCTAGTTGTCAGGCTTTTTCGCATGTAGATGTATAAAAAAGGGGGGCAAGTTACATTTATCCTCCATGACAAAATACATGAGAATGTGGGTCTGTTGTGCTCTAGGTGTTGTTATCACTATTATTTCTGACATATCTTGCACTGAACAAATTTTCTAGCACTCGGCATGGCCGTAGTGACTGCACGTGTTAAATTCAGAGTCTGTAAAAATTTTGCAGGTGCAAGTATTTTCACATTTTCAAGGCCCCTAGTGTGACTTGGTCTTATTCAGTCAAAACAACAAATTCTTTTTTTTTTACAACCATAAATAAATATTGGTGCCAGGTTTTGTATTTCCACTCTATTTTACATTAAATGCTTGTGAAGTGCCAAGACGGCATTGGTGCATTCTAACGCAAGCCGTACAAGAGGTCTGCTGGCATATTACTCCTAGCATAGGGATGCTTTCAAAGTGTCTCGGACAGTTCACTGAATTTAACAAAGATATTTCTGTTGGGTTCCTAATACAAACATCGGGTAGTAATGCCCAAACATGTATGCTCTGACAATATTTACTTTGTGAAATACATTCTTGCAGGAGTTTTCGCTATTTACTGCATTCAGTTTCATTTCCATCTGTGTGAAGTCTGATTTGGTCTTCCTATAAGTCTTGCATGAATTATGCAGTCATAAGAAAATAAGTGCGCTTTAACAAGTACACTGTGTAAGGAAATGAACATCAGTTCTGTTGACAAGGAAGAGGCGGTGAGTAACAAAACCTTCAATATTCCACATGGTGTTTCTTTCACTTGCAAAGAACTGGTTTGAAGCCAAAGTGTGTTTGTAAATTTCCAAACATAGAGGTCATTTCATGGAATGCTCTTATTTTCTTCCACAGTTAGCTTCTGTTTTCCATTTCTTCTCCACGAAAGACCCCGCAATAAAAATGCACAAAACAGCCTCAATAAGATCCTCCGTCACATATGCTAAAAAAATGAGCTAGTGATGCGACAGCGTTATCCTTGTTATGAGAACTTATGACAAGTCATGGTTTGCATAGCTTGATAGCAGATATGCTCTGGTAAGCTCCACTACATTACAGACATGTATTGTGGTGAAGTTATGCGAAAACAGAATACTACGGCAAAATTAGGTCACGTTACTATTTAAGGCGGAGCACACAAGTAGGATTTAATTTACTTTCCTAACTTCATTCTGATAAAATGCTTGGTCGGCCGCGTACTGTTATCTAGATCATCTTGTTACTCCTGTGAAAGGAAAGCTTCGCCGCAATGCAGATTTGTGTAGTGGTGAAAAATATTTTTCCTTAGCATCCCATGTTATCACTTGCACTGTGTAGCGCAAAATAATTATGCGTGAGTGCTGCCAACAGCTGAGCTTTCGCTGGCATGGTGTCAATTAAGTAACGTCCGCGAAGTATAAATACTGGCACATATACTCTGCGAAATCTGCGTTTCGAGCTGGAAGAAAGACTTATAACGATCGAGATAAAGTGCTTGTTGAGGAGATAGTATATAGTATAGTGATTTCTGAACTACGCTCCTGTTTATGCTCTGATATGAGATACCTTTCGTCTCGTGTTTCGCGGTAATCCCGTTTTTGCAGGGGTGCGTAAGCTTCGACGCAGTGCAGCTGGTCTCTGTAATTGTGGGATGACAGGCCTGTCTTGTGGGTCACGAGTGAATGAATCAAGCAGCACTGCGCACACTTTAATAAAGACGAAAGGAGTCACGAAGTCGCCCAAAATACAAGTGTGTGTATGTGCGTGTGGGAAGAGGGGGTCGAAGCTGAACCGCACACGAACCAGTTGGGACCGTAGTATGTGTTCCTGCCCAGTCTCGGTACTTCTTTTGCCTTCGCGAGTTGCAAAACGGTAGCATGGCCTATTATACAGGCACGTTTATAGTCGCACAGTATCGACAAGTATACGTATGTAAGTTGCATACGTCGGCCGATGTTAGTGCGAGTACGCGAGGGTCGCGAGCCTTCATGCACTGGGTGCCCTAAACGCTATATACCGGCCGTATTGACAGTCTCAGGAGCGCGCCTTTGGCACCGGTGTTATGAAAAGTAACAAAAAAAAAATAAAATTACCGATTGTCAGCATCCCGACGTCTTCATTTCTTCCAACTGTGACTGCCTGTATCTGCTTGAGATGCACGTAGTATGGTCCACACTTAGCGTACGCGCCGATCCGATGTGCTGCGACGGCTGCGACACGGTAGACACGGCGATCGAACATGGTCGCATCCCGACGTCTTCATTTGTTCCTAGTGGGCATGTAACTGCTTGAGATGTACGTAGTATGGTCCACGCGTAGCGTACGTGCAGATCCGATCTGCGCGGTACCGCGACGGCTGCGGCGTAGTGGACGCGGCGATATCCCAACACGATCGCGCACAGGCGTGCCCAGCGGCCTGTGCGCAGCGTTAGCAGCGTCTTCTGAAGTACCGCGCGATCCGAACACGTACGCGCGTTGTCTCTTTCGAAGCGCCTGAAGTTTATTGACATGACTCATATTCTAAGTGGCGTACGCCTCGGCACTTTTTCGTCTGCTTCGGAGTGCATACGAGCAACGTACGAAAGCACGGCGATGGCCGAAGTCCACTTCCTCGCGCGAGCCAATGGGCGCGCGGCTCGTCTCCTTGGTCGCGAGCTGTCTCTGGAATGGAAATACGCGACCCGGGGAGGTGGCGCCGATGCCGCAAAGTCAAGGATCAGCGCCGTGCCCTGGCGCCTCGCAGCGAGCACCGGCACCTCCGCTTCAGGCCAGCCAGTAATTCCTCCTCGGAGTGGTCCCCCAGGATGCCCTGCAGTATTCCGGAGCTCCTGGTGCGGTCGGCCGGCAGCCGGGCGCCAACCGGAATGCCCGCCAGCTCGGTTATGCCCAGCAGGCGCTCCCTCCGCCGTGGCTGCATCAGCCGCCACAATGTTCTTTTTGGTGTTGACCCGCACATCCCGTACCCCCGCCAAAGCCGACAGGGCCTTAGCCAAAGAGAGGCGGGCACTGCGCGGGAACACCGCCCCGGTACCCGTCGAGCGAAAGAGGACCGTCAGCGGCTGTGCTGCAGCAGCCGACGCGACGGGTGCAGTAGTCGTGGCAGTCGGTGGGGAAACCGCGGCGGTCTCCGTGCCTGCGTTGCTTCGGGGTGCGGGAGCAGCTGCGGCTCCTTTACGCTCCCGTCGCCTTTGCGCTTTCGTCTGCACGAGCTGGAAGCCAGTCTCGTCCGTGCTGGGCGCGGGTGGAGCGTCGGTGGGCGGCGGGGCGTCCACGGCAGGTGGGGGGCTCTGCTGTTCTTCTGGGGCGATGCCTGGAACCTTACGGGAACCACCCTCGTCATCAGAGCTCTCCGACGGCCGCTGGCGTTTCCGCGAGGCCGTGGTGTCCATGACCTCCGCCTCTGTGTCGGAGTCGTGCGGTAGCGGCACTGCTGACGGGTCGCAGGGAGTTCCGGGGACAACCGGCGCAGCCGAGGTTGTCTCCGCGGCCAAGGCCGCTAAAGCCGCAGCATCGTCAGCAGCAGGCGCCGGGAGGTGGTCCAGGGCCAGTATAACCGGCTCGGGAAGGGCCGCGTTGAAAGGGGTCTCGGTAGCTCGGAGGAGCCGCTCATTCTCTTCATGCGGAATCCGCACCGCCTCGCCACTGGCGATGAGAAGCTGCAGCACACGCGAGCACTGCACACTCGCCGCACGTCGCCGCGCCGGTGTGCGCTCAGTGTCGCGTCGCGGTGAGGGGGATGTCGGTGTCGCAAACACGGGATCACCCATCGCGGCACACAACACAGCACTCACACACTTCAAGGAAAGGAGAACAGTAATAATGGTTGACAGGAGGTGGAGTTATTGTACTCACAGCCTGTCGGCAGGGGAAAAAGTTCACGATGTCACTCACGAATCACGTGCGAGGAGGCACCGTATCCACAGTCCACGAAGCGACGGCGTGCCGGAAGCACGCGTATCCGTGTGCACAAACACCCGACACTTCACTTATGCACATTCAAAACACACACATAAGGAGTATCCACGGGCCCGCGAAGCGCGCGACGAACTCGGAGGCCGTCGCGGACAGGGGCGGGCGCGCGAGCGCGTACTCATCAGAGCACGACACGTCCGCACGCGGCGGCGGCAGAATCACGACTGAACGCGGTGGGGGAAGCACGAGGCCGACGCAGCGCGAGCTGCATGACCTCTCTCCAAGCCGGTCCAGACGAGACTCTGACATGCAAGCAAAACTTTGCAGCGAGCGCACAAGGCTCTGCTGCGAAAAGCGTAAGCGAAAAAAGAAAAAAATTACAGCATATCCACGGAGTGAATGATGATGAGTGGGCGAAGCTCGGGATGTGCATCGTAGATCGTGCCGAGTTCCGGATTAATTTAGTTAACGCGCATGATACGAATCCTCACGGTTCAACTATGCACAATGCACAAGTGAAATCTCCCACCGGCACTTCATTGCAAGTCAAGATCCAGTGTATATATATATATATATATATATATATATATATATATATATATATATATATATATATGGGTTTTGCCGGTGAACGCTTCTCCAACGCGAGCAGTCGGTATTTCTCAATCAAGAAACTCGCTAGGAGACGCTGCCTGCGCCAACATTGTCTCTCGCGTTTGCCGGGGCAGTGTCGAGTTTGCCGGGGAGCGCGTGGCTCCCGGCGCTCGCGGCGAGGGCGAGCGCCAGGTGCCACGCGCTCGCCCTCGGCGCGTGCGTGCGCTCCAGCAGGCACGCGCCGGTGGCTACCTACTATTAACTACTACTACATACATCGGGGACGCACGAAATGGCTGCTAATGGGGAATGAGAGACAGAAGAATTCGGCTTTTAGTTAACGCGCACGCTGCGAATTTTTTATTGTTCAACAACGCACAGGAGAAATCTCCCACCGGCACCACCTTAGGAGGTCAAAGCGTAAGACTGGTTACGCACTACTACGACGAGGGACGAACGGGTGCCGCTTTAAGGAGCTTCGCCCCTAAAAGAGAGAACCGGTCTCCGGCCGCAGCGAGCGAGCCAGGTCGCGCTGCAGGGGGAGAGAAGGAAAGCTGCCCTCGCGCCTGGCACGCGAAAGCGCGGCAGGGCGCGAATGTAAACAAACAGTAGCGACAGCGAAAGCAGCGTCACGCGAAGCCGCGTCGCGAAACTCGAAGAGAAGCCATCATCAAAAATTGATGGTTATTGTCCCTCCAGACTCACTAAAAATCACAGCTGGTCTGTGCCAGGTTTCGAGAAACTCCCTCAAGCCAAGGCGGTGCCGCTCGCGCATGAGATGGAACCAGAGCTCCTTCCGTACTTTTGCAAGCACTTCGTGAAGCCCCGGCGCCGTCCCACCGAAAACGGCAGCGCAGCGTGCTAATTTCACCACCTGGGGGCAGCGAAAGGAACAAGTGACAGAAATAAACTTAGAAGAAAACAAAGTGGCCAGGCACACCTTCGTGGCTGGACGTGAGCGAGAGAACAAAACGACAATACAGCACTGAGGAGGCCTCCACCCTGGGCACGTAAATGTGTAAACAAAAGTATAGCCACGCACCGACGGGGAACGAAATATGTCGCGCTTACATTTGTTGACAACAGAGTTTCGGACCACCCAACCTAACCAAGTCCATCTACTTTATTGGTGACGTCATCTGCACCACCACACTTCCCAATCGGCCGTCGCTCACCAGCTCAGCAAGAGAAACACACAGCGCGCACATTCCCTTGTCGCCATACGCACTTCAAATTTGCCACAGTGCACTGGCGCCTACGACACCGCCAAATGTGGACGCGATAGGCCGGGTACTTTGCGAACAAAATGCAGAAAGCGATCTACCATAGCCTTAGTCCTGAACACACTCTCAAAGCGGCCTGCTCCAAAGTCTTGGACGGCACGGAAGTCTGTTTGTGCAAATCGATTCACAAGCTCTTTACACAGGTCCGTGTTGGTCCTGCCACGTGGGGCACGACCGAAGAACGTAAGCGGGTGGACGCGCGACAGGGCGACCATCGTGGTGAGCTGCCACGTGGCTCCCGTAATCCAAAAAGAAGGGGTTAGGCTATACCTTCGTTGTCGCCTAGTGGATAGCTAAATCTAATGCCCCCAAGCCAAAAAGAGAGAATAACAAAAGAGGAACCTTTCATCAAGGGACCTCGTAATATCCAAACGAGTGTCGCACGATGGACCACGTGTTTGCCGGTCCTCACGCAGTCATGCCACTCGGCTGGGGAGGCATGTTGTTGTTGTTGTTGTTAGTGGCTTATGATGAAAAGACGCTTCTTTCTGCAGCCCATGAGGGAGCACGGCTAAGCGTCTTGGGGATGGGTAGAGAAAGATGAAGGGTATAGATGGGTGCATGGGAAGAGGCAGCGTCCTGGTTCGATGGCAGCCGTCGGCAAGGGCAAAGGTGGGGGCTCAGGTTGGGCCCACAGCTACCGTCTGTGGGGGAGCACGTACGTGAGGACGTACTCTATTAGGCTGTCCAGGGCGGGGATGTGTGGCCGCTCCGGGAACAGGAGGTGCTCCAAGGTGGAGCATGGGAGGCTGTACGTCCGGTAAACCGAGGTGAGTTGCGCCCGCTCCTGGTGCAGGCCAGGGCAGGAGCACAGGAAGTGCTCGAGTGTTTCAGGATTGCCACATCTCCCGCACGCAGGCGACGGTATGCGGCCGCAGTCCACACCGACCCTGTCCGGAGGTGCAGCAGTGTGGAGCGGTCACGTCTGCTGAGGCCGCTTTCTGGGAGCGGCTTGGGCGGGCTGCCATTTGCCACTCTTGCATCCGGGTGGTTGGCAGTCAGGAACTCCTTCAGGTGTTGTCTAGAGTAGTCCGACTGTGCCACGGCACAGGTGAGCAGGACGGCACGCTGGAGGTGTGCTGCTTTGGCGAGGGTGTCCACCTCCTCATTGCCCCTGATCCCCACATGGTATGGGACCCAGTGAAAGGAGATGGACACCCCTAAGGCAGCGAGGGCGGCACATTTTGCACGCAGCAGCGAGGCTGAGAGTCCCTTTGGCCGCTGTTCGGCGAGGATCTGCAGCGCAGGTCTGGAGTCACAGAGGATGGCCACCGGTGACGGTGGTGGCGAGTCGGTGACCAGATCTGCAGCCAGGTTGAGGCCGGCCAGCTCCGCCGTGGTGGAAATCGCCTTGAAGGGCAAACAGCATTGCCTGTGGTGCCCCGTCTCTGGTACGAGGCAGGCCGCTGCCGAAGAACCGTTCTGCAGGACGGAGCCGTCCGTAAAAATCAGCAGTCTGCCCCTCAGTTCGTCATCCGCCTTGCCTGCTGCAGCGTATTGGAGCGCTGCACTGGGGGTTCGGTGCTTGGACGCTCCCTGTAGGGACAGGTGGACCTCTGGGGGCGGCTCGTGTGGTGGAGGGATGGGCACCGGGACCGGCCTGGCATCGATGACGTCCTCGGCAGAGGCTGCCCATGCAGGACTGGAGCTGGCGGCGCAGGCGGTCAAGCAATGCTGCCCCGTCTGGGGCTCGGTGAAGCCTGTCAATGTGTCACAGGGCGCGGTGCAGCATCTGTTGTGCCAGTGGCCGTTCACCTGTCTCTGCCTATGTGGCCGCCACGGGGGAGTCTCTGGGAAGTCCCAGAATGGCGCGGACCGCCTTTCGGTGCAGCCCCTCGAGCTGCCGTTGCCTCGCCGGTGTGTTTCACCAGTGGCAGGGCGTAGAAGAGGGTGGAGGAGGCAGCCGCCTGGTTCAGTCGCAGGGCCCATTGGACAGTGCAGCCCCTTCCGTGCTGTTGCAGCTTGCTGACTGCTCCCTGCACTCGGCGGACCTTGCCAGTGATGGTCATTGCGGTGGGGATCCAGGTCAGCCTGTGATCAATCACAAGCCCCAGGTATGTGATCTCCCGCCACCATGGGATGGGGGTGTCACCGATCCGCAGCTGGCGGACGTGGCGTCGTGCCGAGGCCAGGGGGTGAATCAGCAGGGCCTCAGTCTTCCCGGGGGATTCCGCGAGGCCAATGCCGTCCAAGAAAGTGAGGGCCGCCGTCAGTGCCCTCTGCAGTGCGCCACGGATGATCCGAGGCATCGTCATCGGGCCCCGTGTCCAGAGGGCCACGTCGTCCTCGTAGATGGTGCAGCGAACTGGGAAACGGGTCTCCACCGGGAGAGCCGCTGCTAGTCCCGCCAAGGCGATGTTGAACAGGAAGGGGCTCAGCACCGATCCTTGAGGGACCCCGGACGTGATGGCCCGCGGCTCGCTGAGCACCCGGCCCACTCGTACCTGGAGCGACCGGCCGCTGAGGAAGGCCGTGATGAAGCCCCGAAGGCAGCCGGATACTCCCAGGTGGTCGAGCCCCACCTCGATGGCAGTGTGGGGCAGCTGGTCGAAGGCACTCGGCCCGTCCAGGAGCAGCAGCATCGCGACGTCCCCGGTGGCCTTGGCATCCTCAAGGGAGGCCACCACATCGGAGATGGAGTCCGCGGTGGTGGCGGAAGCCTGTCTGCTGCTCAGGAAAGAAGTGTAGATGAGTAGCGATCCATTCCAGGCGTACAAGAGCCACTCTCTCCAGCACCTTGCAGGCGGCAGAGGTGAGGGAGACTGGCCTGTATGAAGAGACCAAGGTGGCAGGTCTGCGGGGCTTTAGAATGGGGACCACCACCGCTGTCAGCCAGTCGTGAGGCAGGACCCCACTGCTCCAGACGTTGTAGTACTCCAGGAGTCGTTCTCGCTGCGATGTGTCGAGGTTTCACAGCATTTGACATGTTATGCCATCGGCTCCTGGAGCACTACGCAGGCGTGTGCGCCAGCGCTGCCTCCAGCTCATGCATCTGAATGGGCTCGGTACACAGTTCATTAATCAGTACGGCTGTTGCCCTACTCAAACTCTTCGCCCCCCTAATAGGAAAAGAAACATAAAAGAATGTGGGGGCAAGCCCGCTCCTACGTGAAGCAATAACGGGCATAAACCGAATAAAAATAAATGAAGAGGGTAAAAATGTACCCAAAGGCGCTGCTTTTGTAAAAAACCAATTGGAAATTGGAAAAATAAAGTGTGGGCACGGCAACGTGTTTGTGTTCTAAGGCGTCTCATCGAGCTCAGAAGGGCCAGGCATAGAGCGTTTATTTTTTTCCAAAAATGATGATGAAAGTGTGGAGGTCGAAATGGAGATGTGCCCAGGTAATTGGAAGCGGCCACGGGTGGCCGGCCCTGTCGGTCAGGTGGCCGAGACTCACTCCAGGTCTCAGTGTGGGGCTGGAACTACTAGGTAGTAAAAACAGTTAGACACTGGGCCTTGCCGGCGAAACAGAACAGTGCCAGACAAGAACAGTAACAAGTTGAGAAAGGCAGGCATGAGGGAGACCAATGAAAATGTATCGTGGCAACGACCCGAAACATACATTCCATTTTTTTAGCATCATCAGAACAACATCAACGGGTATGCATAGAGGACGTATAAATTAAACGAGATATAAAAGATGTATTGAAATGATCTAAGAAGAATGAACATAATTTACATAAGCGCGGGTACAAGATTTGGTTTATAAGGTGTCGGTAGGTGGAGTTCGTCCGTGTGGAATATGATTTAAAGCCCTATTGACCTAATGAGGAGATTAGTGAACAGTGAACTGGTCTGACCGGAGGCGTAATCCTATAAATTGATGGTTATTCCGAAGAATCGGCATGTCCGAATTGGGAGAAGTATGAAGCGGTTGGGTTCCAAAGGATAGACAGCCGAGGCGTCCGCAATAGGTGTGTTTCGCTTCTGAACCAGACAGGCCAGAGAACACAAGCAGGGTTACCGTATTTGAGTATTTTGAATCATAGGCATGGCCCAGCAGTGTTTGTGCAGCTGTTATAATGAGCGTAAGCATCGCATTAATCGTGACACATCGAGCCACGAAAGTGTGCAGTCGGAGTCCTCCATTTTTTTTTCGTTGCCGCCTTCCCAGTCGCGGGAATGGAAACCAGCCACGGTTTCTGAGTGGTTTGTATAAGATACGGTGAAACGAGTATTTAACACACTCGCCCCAGTCGCTGGGCTGCATGCCAGCCACGGCATGAAACGGCAAGGAGGGTGTTAACGACTCAGACGCCAAGATGATGCAAAGGCACAGTGAACTGTGCCTGCGTGTGTCATCATCTGACAGCTGCCAGTGAACTGAACGGAGCTCGCCACAGCTCCAGGGTGGCACATAAGACCTCCGTGACGATGTGATTTTATGAGCGCCCTCGCCCAAGTCGCTGGGCGCATTCGAGGGCCTAATATCCTCCGCGAACGGAGCACATATTATTAAGCCTCGCCTCTTTGAACTTTCTGCTATCCCAGTCGTACTGGTAAAGCGAATTGGCATTACGGACGACGCGGTTTTTTATGAGGATGTTTGCCTCTGCAACGTGCATGCAATTACCCGGGTAAATCAGTCGACTTCCGGTGTAGCCCAGTCGATTGTTCGTTCTATGCGAATCAATATTGCACGGTTTCTCTTTATTGAAAGTAGAAAAGGATAATGAGATTGGGTTATTTTGGGAATTCCGTGTGGACGAGCTAGCGCCTTTGCCATTGTTTGGGTGAGGGGACAATCGTTGAGATAGTGTAAGAAGTTGGTACATGGGTTTCCGCACTGATATAAGTTATGTGGGAGAAGATTAATCTATGTAAATAGTAGGGGAAGCGACCGTGCGCTGTCATGAGATGAATGAGCGGTTTCGGAGGTGGAAAGTATTTAGGGATATTTTCTACATTGGGTATCCAGTGATGTAATTCTGTGGAGTTGTGATTAGTCGACCAGTCCAGATACCATTGTCGATACATGTGGTCATAGAATTTTGTTCGAATGGATTTAATCGATAATTTGGAGTGCCGAAGTATACCCGACGTTGTTGCCAATGATGCTGCTGTATCAGCCAATTCGTTTCCATATATGTTGGTGTGGCCACGTACATGAAAGAGGTAAATCGAGAAATGTTGCTTGAGGCGCCATAATGTTCTGTTCAAGTCTAAAATTCGCGCATCTGCCGTTGCCTGAGAAGCTACAGCCGTTAAAAGTGATAAGCAATCTCTGTATATGTGTATAGGCAAAGGCGTTCGGCCGTAGCAAGTTGGTTGTCTGAGGATGAATAGGGAAAATTCTGCACATAATCTGTCTAATTCGAGCTGTATGGGTGGAGCTTTGCATAGGACTTGTAGTGCAGCTGTGCATGTAGTACGATAGGCTCCTGTAAGTGCGATTAGGGGTAACCTTTGGGCTGACTTAATTTTATCGTTCAATATGACATCAGGGATTTCCTTCTACCAAACCGGTGCGGCATAAGCAATGGAAGGCAGCACTACCTGTCTGTAAAGTGTTTTTGCGGCACGGCCAGTACCGGAATAGTGCAACTGAAAATATGCGGTAACTTTTGCTAACATCTTTTCCAATTTGTCTCTAATGTGATTAACGTGTTCTTTGAAACCCAATCTGAAGTCAAATATAATGTGGTGTTCGTGATAGCACACCTGATAACCGAGCTGTAGTTAGTGCGCATGCGCCCACTTGTGCTTAAATGGTAATGCTCAGAGCACTGTCCGCCCATTCATGATGTAACCTCCAGCCCGTAAGCTTCGGGCAATAAACGCTTTGTTTTCCCGTTGGAACCCTGGCCTGTCAGTCCCTGGACGAGACACAACACTGGCGACGAGGGTGGGACCAAAAAAATGACGAGTAGCGAGCAGTTTGGTCAAGAAGCGACAGTGCGGTCTGCAGGGCAGCTGGGCCAGATGGAGTCGTTCGACGTTACTGCAAGCGACTGGACGGCATACCAGGAGAGATTGACCTCTTTTTTGATTGTCAACAAGGTTCCCGACAGCGACAAAGTACACGCATTCCACAGCATCATCGGACCGCGTACGTATGGGTTGCTGAAGTCGTTGGCTGCACCGGACCTGCCGTCCGAAAAATGTTTCGAGCAATTGAAGAGCCTCTTAGGCGCACATCTTGCCCCAAAGCCATCCATAATCGGGGAACGAGCAAAGTTTTACCGCAGGGCACAGCACGAAGGCGAGTCTCTGCCAGAATATGTTGCTGAACTTCGGAAGTTGTCCCAGAGTTGTCAGTTTGGAGCGACTTTGGACGAAGCGCTACGGGATCGTTTTGTTTTGTGGACTACTGCGGGAGGACGTGCAGCGAGTACTCTTCACCGAGGACGAGAAACTGACGTTCCCGAAAGCAGTCGAGCGCGCCCTGACCATGGAAGCAGCCCGGAAGAATGTCGCCGAGACTAGAGTCGTAGAGTCAGTGGCCACACAGCTGCACAAAATGGAAGGAGAAGGCAATGACGACCCTGCTGATCTGTACGAGGCGCAAGCGATTGCCGGTAAGCAGCTGATGGTTTGTTATCGCTGCGGTTCTCCGAGCCACGCTCATTCAGTATGCCCTCACGTTAATAATACTTGCTATAAGTGCGGAAAGAAAGGGCATATTCAAAGGGCATGTCGCAGCAACAGGCAATTTTGTGCCGTGTATCAGCAGAAACGGAGAGTGAAAACGCTGAAAGTGGTGACGCAGGTGCCACCCATAGACATTTCGGAACGAGTGGCTTCCGGCCGCACTCCTATTTTTGTTGGACTGAAAATAGATGGAGCACTGGTGGAAATGGAACTAGACACGGGAGCCGCGGTGTCTATCATGCCTTACAAGCAATTCAAGCAGCAGTTCCCTTCAGCCAGATGCGGACCAACCGACATCGTCCTGCGCACCTATACCGGAGCACTCGTCCAACCTTGCGGTGTGGCGGTCGTCAATGTGCAGCACGGGGAACAGACGGCGAAACTACCACTCTACCTCGTCGATCAAGCAGGACCACCGCTGCTAGGACGTGAATGGCTGCACGAAGTACGGCTAGACTGGAACCAGATTTGGGGCCTCAACCACGTCTCAAGGTCAGTGTTAGACTTGTCCTCGCGAACGAAGGAAAGGCTAGATGCGTTGCTCGACAAATACAAAATTCTGTTCAAGGATGAGCTAGGCACTATCACAGACGAAAGGGCCGAGCTGTTCTTCAAAGCCGACCACCGGCCGAGATTCCTAAAAGCACGGAATGTGCCATTCGCATTGCAGTCAGCAGTCGAAGCAGAGATAGAAAAATTGGTTCAGATGGGAATACTCACACCCGTGAATACATCAGAATATGCCACGCCCGCCGTGCCGGTGATAAAGAAAGATGGAAGCATACGCCTATGTCGGGATTGTCGGGATTATAAGACAACTATAAACCCCTCTCTGGACATCCCACACTACCCGCTGCCTAAAATCGATGACCTATTAGCTGCGTTGGCCGGGGGAATGCATTTTACTAAGATCGACCTTAACAGGGCATACCAACAAGTACTCATGTCGGAAGAGTCGAAGAAGTACTTGACCTTGAACACGCAGAAAGGGCTGTTTGCAGTCAACAGGCTACCTTTCGGAATAGCCTCAGCGCCAGGTATTTTTCAGAAAATAATGGACACAATGCTGAAGGGCCTAAACAGAGTTTGTTGTTATCTCGATGACATCTTAGTCACAGAAAGAAACGCTGAAGAACACCTGATCAACCTAGAGGCACTCTTGAAACGCGCGCTGGAGCGAGGCGTCAGAATAAAGAAAGAAAAATGCGCGTTCTTTCAAAATGAGCTCTGTAACCTGGGACACAAAATTAGTGCAGCAGGAATATCTGCGTCACCGGAGAAAATTGAAGCAGTCGTAAACGCGGCCGCACCGACAAACAAGCAGCAACTACAGTCCTTCCTAGGTGTCGTGAATTATTATGGAAAGTTTGTGCCTAATCTATCAACAGTTGCTGCCCCCTTTTACCAGCTTTTACGGAAGGACGCTACTTGGTGCTGGGACGACTGCTGCGGAGAAGCGTTCAACGAAGTGAAAAGAATGTTGTCATCGCCGCAGGTGCTGGCCCACTACGACCCGGATCGACCATTAAAGCTGGCCTGTGACGCATCGCAGTATGGGGTAGGTGCAGTGCTCTCCCATGTTTTTGAGGACGGCAAGTCTCGCCCAGTTGCTTTTGCTTCACGCACGCTTTCCGAGGCAGAGAAAAAATATAGCCAGCTTGAAAAAGAGGCGTTAGCCATAATCTTTGGCATAAAGAAGTTTCACTGCTATATTTATGGCCGAGCATTCACTTTAATCACTGATCATAAGCCTTTACAGCAAATTTTGGGGCCAGCAACAGGTATTCCGCCTATCGCGGCTGCGCGCCTACAGCGGTGGGCTGTGACGTTGTCGGCATACAGATATGACCTTCTTTTTAAAAAGTCAGCCGATTACGCAGAAGCCGATTTTTGCTCTCGTTTGCCGCTACCATGGGTGAAAGACGAAACGCAGGAATCTGAAGAGACTTTCTATTCATTGCGGCTGGCCTCCCTACCAGTGTCGAGCAAAGGAATTGCGCATGCCACAGAGCAGGATAACGATCTGGCGAAAGTAAAAGAGTGCATAAGCACAGGCTGGCCAATATTTGTCAGTGATGATAGATTGAAACAATACTTCGCCAGACGCAATCAACTGACATTGCACTAAGGATGCATTTTGCTGGGAACACGGGTAGTCATTCCCGCAAAGCTGCAGGGAGCAGTTCTGGACGAGTTACACGAGGGTCACCCAGGTATAGTTCGCAGCAAAGCGCTCGCGCATAGTTACGTATGGTGGCCGTCCATCGAGGGGGACCTTGAGCGTATGGTGCGGTCATGTGCAGATTGCCAGGAACAGCGCAGTGCCCCTTGCAAAGCTCCGTTGCACCCGTGGTCCTGGCCCTCAGCGCCGTGGCAACGCATACATATAGATTTTGCAGGACCATTTCAACAGTCAATGTTTCTTATAGTGGTCGATGCTCACTCGAAGTGGCCAGAAGTTTTCGTGATGCGTTCAACTACTACAGATGCAACAATTGAGTGCTTACGAGATGTTTTCGCTCGTTTTGGGTTGCCTGAGACAATCGTGTCGGATAACGGCCCACAGTTCACGTCAGAGGAGTTCAAGCAGTTCGTAAGGGAGATGGGTTGCCGACACGTGCAAACAGCCCCCTACAATCCCAGTACCAATGGACTCGCTGAGCGTTTCGTAAAAACTCTGAAGAACGCGCTAAAGAAGGATGATGCGCGTCAACCAATGAAGGTAAAGCTCAACAAATTCCTGCTCGCTTATCGCAACACACCCCATGCTACGACACACGAAGCACCAGCTAACTTGTTGTTGGGGCGACGGTTGCGCACTCGCCTCGATGTACTCAAACCTTCCGTGGGGGGAAAGGGTGGCATACGAACAGTTCAGACAGACGGTGAACCGACAGTGTCGTGTGCGCGATGTGAGCGTTGGTGATCATGTACTTGCACGAAATTACAGGGGACAGCCCAAATGGATACCAGCTGTGGTGACTGCTCAAAGCGGACCAGTTTCTTTCAGGGTACGAGCGTCGACGCCTTCAGGATGCTTCGAGTGGCGGCGCCACAAGAACCAGCTACTTGAAGGCACGGCAGGGTTGGCCGAAAACGCCGCGCAAGACGACGGTTTCTCCGTGTGGCCACAGAGTGACACCGAACCGGAGCCAGCATCTTCATTGC